>PVJA010018649.1:0-16212 GCA_004027025.1 Myocastor coypus
TTTGTCTTTTTGAGACAGGGTCTCGCTATGCAGTTGAGGCTGGTCCTGAGCTCACTTTTGTAGCCCAGGCTGGTCTCGAACTCCCATCAATCCTCCTGCCTCAGCCTCCCGAGTGCTGGGATTACAGGCGTGAGCCACCACGCCCGGCTCCCCATAGTGATTTACAGGATCTTCAAGCCAGTATAAATATTTTATAAATACTTGAATATTTTGGTGTACATCTGCATAATACCTCAGCAATATCTTTCAGCAAGAAAAACACTAAAGAGTAAAGACCAGACACAATTACTAGATACAGTGACAATCTGCAAATATTTCTGAGGTGAGAAGGTACCAGATACCTGTTCAACTAAGAAAATAAACCCTACAACATAGGATGCTTTTTATTATTTTTATTATTATTATTTTTATGTAGGATTTAGAACACTTAAGCTGCCAGTTAGGTGTGGAATAGCAGAGCCAACATCCCCAGTTTATGATTTCATAGGGAATAGGTTCCAATAACTCAGGTTCCTTCTCATTTGTCCTCACAAAGTACAGTTCTCTGGGCCAGGCAGGCTGGTGCTTCAGTTGAACCCAGGTACCTTTTTCTCTTTTCTTCCATGTCTTGTCTTTGCCACTCTTATCCTGTTACCTAGCATCCTAGATTGGCATTATTGCAGGTGTGTTTCACTAAGCATAATTTTATGACAGGATCACGATTCTTGGTTAAATTAAACATCATCAGTTATTCTTTTTTTTTTTGCGGTACCAGGGATTGAGCTCAGGACTTTGTGCTTGCCAGGCAGGCATTTATTCTACTGAACTATCTCCTCAACCCCAGTCATTCATTTTGATGTCGTGAATTTTGAAATTATTTCTCACTGAGAATCTGTGGGAATCATTCCTAAAAGACTATAGAATCTTTCTGCTGTAGATTAGTGTGAATTTAAGATCAGTTATGCTTGCAGTACATTTTTTTTTTTTTTTTTTTTTTTTGTCTTTTTTTGAGACAGGGTCTTGCTACGCAGTTCAGGCTGGCCTTGAGCTCACTTTTGTAGCGCAGGCTGGTCTCAAACTCGCACCAATCCTCCTGCCTCAGCCTCCCGAGTGCTGGGATTACAGGCGTGCGCCACCATGCCCGGCTACTTGCAGTACATTTTTATTTGCTATATTCCTTGGATTCTCAAGGAGAGAATGTAAAACTATTCTAAATTTTATACAGTAGAAATATTTTTCTCTTTATATTAAGCCAGTTTGACTCAGTATATTCTTTGGTACAAATTATGTCCCTTAATGTACTACAGCTTTAGAAATTTAGAAGGATGAATTATAATCAAAAATAGCATCGGGGCCTGGCTCAGTGGTCTAAAGCACCTGCTTAGGAAAGCTTAGGCGGCTGTAGGGACCACGGTTCAATCCCCGGCACCACATGCTGCGCCAGCCCTGTCCTCAAGGCAGGCTGAGCCGGCCATAAAAATAAATAAACAAAAGTTCTGAAACAAGAAAAAAAAAAAATCTTTAAAAAAATAGCATCACATGCCTTGGACAGTAGTCTTTTGAAGAAGTACACTAGGACTGTGCTCTGAATTTATAAACCTTTTGACAGTTTGGGGGTGTATCATTTTTTTTGTTGCAGAATTGGTTAGAGTTCAACCAAAAATCATCATTTGAGCTCAAGAGCAAAATGTTGAAAGTCAAAAGTCAGACCTGAGCACATTTGCGGCTAGTGCTCTGCTCAATATGGAGACTGCACAGGAGAGCAATTTCACTCTGTGATGATGAGTATGGTGTGAGGAAGCCCCAGACTGAAGTTTCCCAACTTCTCATATTTCCCTGTCTCTCCTGCTGTGATTTAGCTCCCCTGGGCTGCGTAGGCACCAGTAAGTTCATGTAACTTTGAGAATATGTTTAGCCTTGTGAATGTGAGTCCCTTTGTCAACAGTGGAAGGTGAAAGTGAGCTTTTTTTTTTTTTTTTTTTTTTTTAGTGTATTTGCTTGTAATAGGGTCTGACTATGCAGCTGGGACTTGTGGTGATCCTCCTCCCTTCAGTCTCCCCAGCGAGGGGGTTTACAGAGCTGTGTGCTACTCAGCGGGAATTCAGGAGGGCTCAGTGTGCCCTGGGGACTGGGCTGGCGTGGCATGTGGTGCTTGCCTAAGCAGGCACTCTAATCCACTGAGCTATGTCACCAGCCCTGAAGTGGGTTTCTTACCTAAGCAGCTTTGTTTTTGCTTCCTTTGAAGCAAGTTTCTTGTTGAATATGTTACCTTATGGACGTAAGCGTTGCTTTTCAAGAGTTTCAAACTGAGCATAGAATTGGTTACATCTGAAGAAACAAAAAAGTATTGAGATGCAGGTGTTTGTTTTGCATTTACATAAATGTGGAAAGATCCATAGAATCAAGTGAACCTGAGAAAATCAACTGAGATTACCTGCAGTACATTTTCTCAACTTCCCATATACCTACCTACCTCAATCATGGCCATAATCGGTTTGGTTCTTGTTCATGTAGTCATGCAAAATATTTGGTTTTTTCCCTTTGGAATTGGAATGAGTTAGTAACTGAGATTACTGTATCATTATTATGATTGTGGAGAGATTGTTCTAGATTTCTGATGGGATCGCTTCTCGGCCTTTTGGCTAAGATCAAGTGTAGATTTCTGGTGTAGAACCTCATGAACACTGCATTGTGGGGAAGTTCATAGTTCGGCTACTTTTCTATCCTATTCTACTATCTCAGAGCTAGTGTTATTTTTAGGTAATTTTATTTTCATTATCTTTTATGGTTTTTTTTTTTTGTAAATGAAGCTGAATTAGAATTTTTGATACTACATGGAAAAATACTGTCTGCAGATGATAGAAATTCAATATTTATTATAAGTTCATATATAAATTTCAAAGATCATTTTTACAGATGTGTATTTTGTCAACATATTGGATTCTTTTTTATAGTTTTTAATATAAAGTAATTTTATGCATTTATCTTGCACTTTTTACAGCTCTTTTATATGTAGTTTGAATTTTTGTAAAAATGGGTTACTGGGGTTTTCTTTTCTTTTCTTTTTTTTGTCTTTTTGAGACAGGGTCTTGCTATGCAGTTCAGGCTGATGTTGAGCTCACTTTTGTAGCCCAGGCTGATCTCGAACTTGCAGTGATCCTCCTGCTTCAGCCTCCCACGTGCTAGGATTATAGGCGTGCACCACCATGCCTAGCCTGGGGTTTTCATGTGATGCAGTGTTTACAATTTTTGATTCAATTAGTTATACATGATCTATATACATTTACCAGAAAAATTGTGTTTTGGAGTAAGGACATAGTCTCTGGTACAGGACCTTATTAATTGTATTATTAACATATACTTTTAAGTTATATTTTGTGTGTTCTATCTAAAGCAGTTCCTTTTTTTTTTTTTTTTTTTGTATGTGGTACCAGGGCTTGAACTCAGGACCTTGCACTTGCCAGGCAAGCACTTATTCCACTGAGCTATCTCCTGGCCCTAGCAATTGCTTTTTATTCTTTCTTGTACTTTGTCTATATCAGTTCATATGATTTTAGGATTTCTGTTCAAGGTTTTATTGTAATGCTGTGGGTTAACTTTTCAAGATGCCTTTGGCGCTTTTAATTTTTTTCTCTATTGTCATTTATAATGTTGAATATTGAGCAATGAAATACCCTGTTTTGTATGGAATAATTTTCATTTTTTACATTCCCACTTTTTTCTTTGTTCTTTTCTTTTTCGATACTTAAGATCATTGTTCTTAGTTTATTTTGATGCACTCATTTCTAGATCTCTGAAACAATGTAAAATGTACATGTAAATGTTTATATTATGAAATACATAAGCATTTCACTTGAACTGTGTCATTTAAAACTTGCAATTTAACCTCATGTTCTCAGGAGTATCCTGAATGTGTTACTACAATTCATTTCTAATTTTGTTCCAAAGATTTGGATTCCTTTGAAGACATGATATTCTTTGTTGTTTCCTGCAAATGGTCTGTGAAGCTGGATACATCTTGTGGTTGTGAGAAGACTGTATGATGCACTGATAGGCTAAGATATTATTCTGTATCCTGCAAATCCCTTAGAAATTTGATGTTGATTTGTAATCGTGCAGATGTTTTTCGCTCCTTCAGCTGTCTGTTATTGATGGAGTTTATTTGAAGGCCCCAGGCTGCATTGTAAATAAATAGCTTTTATTTTCACATTCATGTTTGACCTTATATAGGTAGGTGAACTGCTTACAGGAATGTGTGTTAGGGGCTCTCAGTTTAGAGAATTGTCTTGCATGCCATTATCTGATTACTGTAAATCTTACTTTGAGATTCCGATCGAATATTATCATTTTAATATTCTTTCCCTGGATTTCTTTGAATGAATGCTAGACTTGTGTGTCTTTTGGCATAGCATCTGTGTACATCTAATGACTACTCCTGCCCAGGTAGTGATAGAATTTGCGGCGTAGCCCAGGTGTGCTGACCTTGGCAGGTCCAAGGCCTGTTTTCCTCTTCTCTACCTTCGCACCTATCACCTGCTGACCAACATAGAGATGGAACACTGTTTGCTGAGTGTCTGTAGGGCTTGCATCTGCAGCTGGCCTTGCTTCTTTCTGCCTCTTCTGTGTTTTGTATCTCAAGTTTCATATTTAAAGGCTGATGGCTTCATGCACGTGAACTTTCTCATTGGTCATTTCCTACTGAAATCTTTCATCCCAATTATTATTCTCAAAAAATTAGTGAGATTTAATGATAATACACAGGTAAATGTCCTGTATCTATTCAGAATATTTCATCTTTGAGACTTAAGCAGTGCATGGAAGCATCCAGGCGACAAGCACACTTCCTGACTCAAACCCTTCTTGCACTATTGTCAGCCACACTCCTCTTTTGGCAGCTTCCCTACATTTGCAATATGTGATTTTCCATGAATAGTGTTCTTGATGTCCAAGCCTTCGAGTGTTCAATGATACAGAAATTGCTGAAGAAAATGCTATAAGGCTTTCTTCCTTATTATTCTTCATAAATTCTGTCTTGTGAAACAAAGGTCAGTCGTCGAGGAG
This sequence comes from Myocastor coypus, assembly GCA_004027025.1. Taxonomy (NCBI): domain Eukaryota; kingdom Metazoa; phylum Chordata; class Mammalia; order Rodentia; family Myocastoridae; genus Myocastor; species Myocastor coypus. Next base: position 5,041 of record PVJA010018649.1, read on the forward strand.
ACTGAAATTTTTCTTTAGGTTTGACAAAAATTCCATCAGTGTTCATGAATAGCAAAACAGTGCATTCACTGGACTTGGGAAAGGAGTCACAGTTCTGACAATTTTGGTAGCATCCTAAGTAATGGAGATGAGTATGGAATAGCAGAATCTTAATGTGTAAGTCTGATTGTGTTCTTCCATGCCTCAGTTTTCTTCAGTTATTTTCTCAAGAGCTTGGCTCTCCTCCTCTGACCTGGGCAGATTTTTCTGGGCTCACCTTTGTGGCACTAGCCAAAGCAGAGCTTGACCTCTGGTACAGTGAGTAGGCCAGGCTAAGCACCTCGCACTGGATTTGGACCAATACAAGGGAAAAAGAACTCGGTCCTTGGGGCAGATTGTAGAAGACTGGGGCCTACCATGGGCCTGGTGCCTTTGTTGCCCATTCCCTGGACGGCCTGTGACCCAGACTGAGGCCTGGCAGGGTAGATGTGCTGGCAGGACCGGGCCGGATATGCACTCCTGCTGCCGGGGTTGCACAGAACCACCCCGGTGACCACAGGAACTGGGCCAGCTGTGTCTCTACAGGGTGGGTGAGCGGAGGGGCTGGGCTGGCCTAGTGCAAGTGTAAATACCACAGACCAAAGTTTTCAGGGTGTAGAAAAGTCCAGAGTTCTTAGGGTATTTGTGGTTCAGATGATACTGTCCTCAGCTGGGAGACAAGTTTCAGGGGAATCCTGTGTCTGGGAACAGTACTCATCTCAGGCAGAGATTTGACCAAAATCACTGAGCAGGGGGCACACGTAGAATGTTATCTAGTGCTTTTCAGATCCTTGGTCAGTCTGAGAATAACAGATGTAAATTAGAGTTTAAGAGTGTGGCATTAAGTTCTTGGGACTTTTGAAAGCTGTTTGCACAGCTGAGCAGCAAACAGGGCACCAAAGCAAACCCAGTTCGGAATCCTTCATTTGCTGTGGTAGTGACGGATAAACGCTGGTAAGTAAGTATCAGTGATTTTCAGTTACTGTTGCTTCCCAGTGTCTGAAAGTTCTGAGAGACCAGTTCACAGCTATTACCACTTTGTAAAATTCTCCCTTACTACACATGCCAGAGAACCCTTGTCCTGTCACCTCTGATAGGTCATTTTACATGTTCAGTGGCTTTCTGCTTTATTTTGTTTTAAGCTGAAATGTTATAACTATCCCAGCAGAGTAGAGCCAAGAAGTTAAAATTAAGCGCTGATTTGTTATTACACCTTAGAGGAAGGTGTAAGTGGCAACAGTGAAGAAGAGCTTGATTTGGCAAAGTTATCAGCACCCAGAAAGCAAGAGGTAAGGAGGAGTTGGGTCAGAAAATATACTGCGGAAAACAATGTGTAGTACCCAGAGAACATACTGGAGGGGCGCTGAGGAGCTAGCTCAGTGTAATAAGTGCTTGCCTGGCAAGCAGGAAGCCCAGATGTTGATCCCTGGTACCACCAAAAAGAACATACTGGAGCCTGTGTTTCTCTTATCGGTGGCATGCCACTTTGGAATGCAAGGACTCGTGCCCGTGCCAGTATACTAAACAATAAAATAATTTTCATGTCTTAAAAAAAGTTACTTGCTCAAATAAAACTCGGACCTTGTTTTAATCATTTATTTCATTTATATGTTGGTAAATTTGAAGATATACAATGATCATTTTTTTTTTTTTTTTTTTTTTTTTTTTTTTTTTTTTTTTTTTGCAGGACCGGGGTTCAAACTCACAACCTTGTACTTGCCCAGCAGGCACTTGTGCCTTGGAGCTATCTCCCCAGCCCCACAATGATCATATTTATAACAGGGAATTTGTTCCTGTACATTGTATACCTTGGTTGACCTTTTTTCTCATGCACCTCCTCTAGTTTGAAAATTCTCCCCATACATTATGTTTTCTTTCCACTCTGGGGGGGAGGTGGTGGAGGGAGTTCCATACCTTCCTTTGTCCCTGTACCCTCTGTAGTTTCCCTTTCCTTTTGAGTAGTTTCTCCCATTTTACTGTATTTCTTGTACAAAAAACATTGTCAGTTTTTTCACACCAGTGAGACACGTGGAATTTACACCTTTATATTTGATTTATTTTGCTTAAGAGAATGGCCTAAAAAGCTGTCCTTTGAGCAGTGAATGCTTCCAGTTTATACTTTATGGCATATGCCTACGTTATATATATTATAATATATATTCTTTGATGGGGATATGGATTGTTTCAATATTTCAGCTATTAGCAAATATGCTATGATAAGCATGGTTACGCATCACTTCCAATGGTATGATACTTTCAATTCTTTTAAACTACCAAGAACAGGAATATTAGGGTCAAAGCAGACTTCTAGTTTTTTGAAGAAGCTCCATATTTCCACAGGGGTTGCCCCAGTCTGATCTCCCAAGAACAGTGGAGAGGTGTTTCCTATGCTCCACAGCCCCTCCAGTATTGCTTATTGATTGGTTTTTCTGACAATAGCTGTTCTTTCTAGATTCACATGGAATCTCACTGTTGTTTCATTTATATCTCTCAGGTCGTTAGGCATGGACCTTGTTTTTATAGTTAGCGTTTTTCTTGAGTCAGAATTTTTTATTATTTATGTGTTCTGCCTGTTCATTGCTGCTTACAATGTCTACAAAATCCTTGAGCCATATACAAGGTAAATATTTTATTTTTATTTTTATTTGTTTATTTATTTATTTTTTGTCTTTTTGAGACAAGGTCTCGCTATGCAGTTCAGGCTGGCCTTGAGCTCACTTTTGTAGCCCAGGCTGGTCTCGAACTCCCATCAATCCTCCTGCCTCAGCATCCCAAGTGCGGTGATTACAGGCATGCACCACCACGCCTGGCTCATAGTCTTCAATTTCTCCTTCTATTTTCTTCATGAAGCAGTGTTTTGCTATATACAGCTCAAGCTGTGTTCGAGCCCAGTGTGTACACCAGGCTGGATTCAAATTCGTTGTGATCCTCCTGATGTGGCTCGTCAGGTGTTGTACTTACAGGCATATGCTAACATTCATGGCTGAGATTTTCCTTTTGTACATAGTGCCTACTTTTCTTGTGCTATTTCCATTTTTGTTACGTCAACTATATTTCATTTCTGTTGTTCTCCTCAGCAATCCCTCTTATATGCTCTTAGAATTTATTATATGTCAGTGCAAGGTGATCATTTGGTATCACTGAGTAGTAAGATGATACGCCACCCTTCTACTATTTTACTAGAGCCACAGATTAGCTCTAATAATACTATCTTTCCATTAGCATTTTCATTGTTATTCATAAAATGTATTTAAAGTATCATTCTCCTTTTTGGTGTGAAATCAGCTTCAAATTTCAAAATGCAGCCTGTGACCAAAAAGAATGAATTATATGAAGATTTAGGTTTGAAAACAGTTATCATCTGCGGTCTATCTGAATCATTTATTAGATAGCTATCTGGCCCTGTGTTTTGTAAAAGATAATTTGCAGGCACCCTCTGTGAGCTCTACTTTTTTTTTTTTTCATTTTAATGAGAAAAAAAGAAAATAGCAGCGAAACAGTTTCAGAACAAGTTAAGAAGACAGTTACAGTAGTTAATGCATTACATATGTCTTCCTAGTAGTTATTTAGAGGACAAGATGCAGACATGTAAGTTCTACACTACAGATAGTGCTTAATAAAATTTCTGTGCCCCTGCTGGGCAGCCAGTTCTTACTGTTCTGCTGTGCATTTAGGAGTGAGTTCAGAATTGCTGTGTGAAAATATGTGCGTATGCTTGCTGACCAAGGTGTGAATGTAATATTTCAAGGAATTGGCTGCAGTTCAGCTTTTACAAGAGGAGTTCAGATATCTCAGGGTGTGAGTCTTAATCTTCTTTCAGAATATGCATGTGATTATTTAGGAGGCAGTGACCATGGAGGATGTGCTTATGACCTTCACCCTGGAGGAGTGGGCTCTGCTGAATCCATCTCAGAAGGCGCTCTACAGAGAAGTGATGTGGGAAACATTTATGCATATGACTGCTATAGGTAAGGATGACATTTTCTCCTCTGTGTTGTGGGAGAGCATTGGTTCTTGTAGACATGTACAGATTATTTAAATAGAATAGAAGAACATTTTAAAGAACATTTGAGGCCTGCTTACATTGTTCCATGAATCTAGTTGCTGTCTGTTAATTGCTATTTCCTAACTTCTATGTAATGATATAGTGACTTTTTATATTTCAATGGTGACTACTTAGGAATGAACTGGGACAACCAGAAAATTGAAGATTACAAAGTCTGCTTAAGAAATCTAAGGTAAGTTATTTATAAATAATGCTAACATTCCCTAGGAATCATTGTGGAAATAGGAATACCATATGCAAAGAAGCCCTAAAAAGGAGGTTATGGTCAAATTTAAATAAATTTTAAAAAATTAAATAATTTTACAAAAATTCCTCAGATGAGCACATAGATTAATGTTCCATAATGAGACGATTGAATACAGAAATATTCCAATCCAGTTAATTTAGAAATGATATTACGCAACAAGAGCCACTATCTCATAAAACAGTACAAAAACTTATTTTGTAACTAATTTTATGAAAGTGTGTGTAATCTCACTCATTAATTTTATATAGGCATATATGAAAAAATAAATTTTATGCATTGACATGAACTCACCTTGAATATATCTATATCTGTCTGTCCATTTTTTTTTTTTTTTTTTTTTTTTTTTTTTTTTTTTTTTTTTTTTTTTTTTTTTTTGTCTTTTTGAGACAGGGTCTCACTATGCAGTTGAGGCTGGCCTTAAACTCACTTTTGTAGCCCAGGCTGGTCTCAAACTCGCACTGATCCTCCTGCTTCAGCCTCCCAAGTTCTGGGATTACAGGCGTGTGCCACCACACCCGGCTCTGTCCATCTTTTTCTAAATAAGAGTTATATGGTATTATTAAATAGCTGCTGACTTGGAAGCAATATTCAAAATGCAAATGAATCCTACATATTAATGGATGTTTTGAGCACACTGTCCTTAGAAGTGGAAGTAAATTTCTAAAAAGCTGTCTTAGAAGTTGTATCACAGACAGCCATGTTATTGTGTTGATATTTCTTTGGGAAATGTTTTTTTTTTTTTTTTAAGAATTTTTTTAAAAAAAATTATTTTTTTTCTTGTTTCAGAACTTTTGTTTGTTTATTTATTTTTATGACCGGCTCAGCCTGTCCTGAGGGCATGGCTGGCACAGCATGTGGTGCCAGGGATCAAACCGTGGTCCCTGCAGCCGCCTGCAGGCGCTTTAGACCACTGAGCCATCCTGCTGGGCCCGGAAATGGGTATTTTGGAGGAAGTGTCCAAGGCATTCAGCCTGTTCAGTTTCAAAATGTCTCAGCCAAACTCTAGCCAGAATATAGTATGGTAGATTATCTGTAAGAAGAACTTTCTGTTATGATTAATAGATTCTTTTCTTTTCATTAAAGAAGTGAAAAAGTAACACCGTTTGATCAAAATAAACTTTGGAATCAACATGAAAATATATTGTTTTGGGTATCGCATGAGAATGTGAAGATGCAACAGGATGCTGCAAAGCCAGCTGAAAGCCTTCCTGGTAGAAAGGCCCTGGTGGCTCAGCATTTATCAGTGAACACATCCGCTTTACCTCACACTGGACTGAAGCACCATGAGTATGTGGAATTTGAAGAGAAACTAAGTAATTCTAATGAACACGGAAAACCCTACAGTGATTTCCAATCCTTTCAAAAGCATATGAAGAGAAAGACTGGAGAAAAACCCTGTCAATATGAGCAGTGTGGAAAAACCTACTATGATCTTAGGCAAAGAACTCAGCTTGGATTGGAGACCTTTGTATACAAGCAAAGAGAGGACTCCACTCCCAGTGGTATTAAAATCCATAAAAGAACTCACACGGCTAAGAAAGAATACGTATGTGATAAATGTGGAAAAGCATTCACTACTCTGAGTTATTATAAAATACATGAAAGAATTCACACTGGGGAGAAACCATATGTATGTAATCAATGTGGGAAAGGATTTACTGCTGTGTCTGCACTTGGTACACATAGACGAACCCACACAGGTGAGAAACCCTATGTATGTAAGCAATGTGGGAAGGCATTCAGCAGCATGATGTATTGTAAAATACATGAAAGAATTCACACTGGGGAGAAGCCCTATGCATGTAAGCAATGTGGAAAGGCATTCACTGCTATGAGTGTTTGTAAAATCCATGAAATAAGTCACACTGGGCAGAAACCCTATCCGTGTAAGCAGTGCGGGAAAGCATTCACTACCATGAGTTACTGTAAAATGCACGAAAGAAGTCACAGTGGTGAGAAACAGTATGTATGTGAGAAATGTGGGAAGGCATTCATTACACTGAGTTATTACAAAATACATGAGAGAGTGCACACTGGTGAGAAACCCTATGCGTGTAAGCAATGTGGGAAAGCATTTACTACTATGAATTATTGTAAAGTACATGAAAGAAATCATACTGTTAAGAAACTTCACGTTTGCGATAAATGTGGAAAAGCATTCACTACACTAAGCTATTATAAAATACATGAAAGAATTCACACTGGTGAAAAACCCTATGCATGTAAGCAATGTGGGAAGGCATTCGCTGCCATGAGTGTTTGTAAAGTGCATGAAATAAGTCACACTGGGCAGAAGCCCTATGTATGTAAGCAGTGTGGGAAGGCATTCACTACTCTGAGTTACTGTAAAATACATGAAAGAAATCACGCTTATGAGAAACAGTACGTATGTGAGAAATGTGGGAAATCTTTCCCTACACTGCGTTATTATAAAAGACATGAAAAAATTCACTTTGGGGATAAGCCCTATACATGTAAGCAATGTGGAAAAGCATTCACTACTCTGAGTTATTGTAAAATACATGAAAGAAATCACACAGGTGAGAAACAATATGTATGTGAGAAATGTGGCAAAGCATTCACTACACGGCGCTATTATAAAATACATGAAAGAATTCATTTTGGGGAGAAACCCTATGCATGTAAGCAATGTGGAAAAGCATTCACTGCTATGAGTGTTTGTAAAATACATGAAAGAATTCACACTGGGGAGAAGCCCTATGCTTGTAAGCAGTGTGGGAAAGCATTTAGTACTCTGAGTTATTGTAAAATTCATGAAAGAATTCACAGTGGTGAGAAACCATATGTATGTAAGAAATGTGGAAAAGCATTCTCTACACTGAGTTATTGTAAAACACATGAAAAGAAATCACACTGGCAAGAAACCATACGCACGTGAGAAAGTGGAGAAGTATTCATTACACTGAGCTCTTATAAAATATGTAAGAGAATCTACACAGGAGAAACCATATGCATGTAAACAGTGTGGGAATACATTCAGCCAGCAGTAAATTTAAAGTTCATTACAGAATTGACACTTGGGGTATATGTCATGCATGTAAGCAATGTAGAAAAACATTCCTTTAACACCCCCTGTGTCATTAATGAAAGATCTCATGCTGGGGAGAAACCATATTCTGTGTGTGGGCAGTGTGGGAAGCAATTGAGCTCACATGGAGCTAAACCTTTTGTGTGAATTTTTGTAAGTTTTACGATACACAAATATTGTCAAAGACATAAGCTCACACAGGTTAGTGACTACATGATTAAGATAGTTGGGAAATATTTTGCTAAGGTATCCTCATGTGCCTAGATCTCACACTGATTTGACTTTTTTGTTGTTGTTGTTGTTATGGGGGATTGAACTCAGGACCTTGCACTTGCCAAGGAGAGGCACTTATGTCACTGAGTTATCTTGCTGGCCCAAGTTTGATTTTTTTTACGTACTGGCTCACTGATTTGGAGAACATTATGACCACTGGGGAAAGTATTCAATGAGGAGCTTTTATCACCTAAGTGAAGTTACACTGTAGAAAATATGTGTGTTAAGCCTATTATGTAAATTCATCATGTAGTAAAGGCTTGTATAGATTTAATGAACATTTTGCTGTCAATATTGTTTCAGAACTTTTCTACAAATTATACCCCCAGATGGTTATCTCTTAGAAAATATTCTTTGTTTTCTTTAGTAAAGCACTTGTGAATATCTGAAATTTGTGTCTGTCGTCTTTATTATAAAACAATGACATCATGGAAGCCATTGACCATAAGCTTAGTATATGCTGTCTTCTAGTTTTACATGGTGAATTGCAATGTTGTTTCTTACTTCCAATTAGGGTTCTTACTCATAACCATTTTAATTTTGTTTTTACTATTAGGAAACAGCATACTAAAAATACCCTTATATTTAATTGATGTCATTTCCATTAGCCTTGAGTTTGATTTTTGTGGTCTACATAATTCATACTTTGTTTAGAAAAAGATACTATTTTGTTTTTGTATTTTTAGGGAAGGGTCTACAGGATGTTGAGGATCTTACTACTAGGTCAAGCTCACAGTGATCCTGCCTGTTTCCAGCCTCTCAAGAGCTGAGATTATAAGTGTGTGCACGATGGCCAGTCTCACTGAGCCCCAGGGGGTGGAACCAGCGGCACAGCGGGCCCAGGGATTGAACCCCTGGTCCCTGCACCTGCTTGCAGGCACTTTAATCTGCTGAGCTAGTTGGCTGGCTCAAGAAAGAGACTTCTTAATTTGATTTTATTATTGTGTATATATTTAGACATCTGTAAAAATACATTTTTTGAGCCGGGTGTGGTGGCTCACGCCTGTAATCCCAGCACTCGGGAGGCTGAGGCAGGAGGATTGGTGCGAGTTCGAGACCAGCCTGGGCTACAAAAGTGAGCTCAGGACCAGCCTCAACTGCATAGCGAGACCCTGTCTCAAAAAGACTAAAAAAAAAAAATACATTTTTGAAGTTTGTTTTCACAACCTGTAGATTACCTAGTGTTTTTTCATATTCTAACAAAATACCTATATATGTGCAAACAATACTATCACATGCTTAATTGTACCTTTTTTTTTCATGTGAGGAATCAATATTATGGTTCATAGAATTTTGATTCTTATATTGCTCTGACTTATAATTTTGTATTTATTTTACTACTACTTATACAAAAAAAACTATACTGTTGTGACAATTTAATTGTGACTTCAGGTGGGCCATGGTGAGTGTGTAAAAGTATATCATGAATTATATAATTCAGTACCTACTAGAGAAGCAGATTTAGTGCAAGCTATATACATATATAGCAATTGACAAGATTTGCTTGCAGTGGTTTCCCACAGAATTAGATGTACAGTGATCTAAAAGCTTTATAAAGTGAATTTACAGAAACACCCAGTTAAATGTCTAGAGTCCACTGTACTTTCCCAGGTAAATCTATATGGAGACCAAAGGGTCTTTTGATTGTTTGAGCTGGAGACTGAAGAGTCTGCTGAAAGCCAGAGATAATTTCCAAGGTGAGTGGACAGAAAAGGCCCTTCTTATAAACAAAAATGCCTTCTGTTTTTGCTGAAGAGATAGCTCAGCTGACTAAAGCACCTGCTTAGAGAAGCTTAGGTAAACTCAGGGACCACACAGTTCAAGCCCTGACACCACATGCCACATCCCCTGAGAAGGCTGAGCCGGCCAGAGTCAGTGTGGTGGTGACACATGCCTGTAATCCCAGAGCTGGGGAGACTAAGACAGCCAGCCTACTTGATTCCCCCAGTAAATCTACTGGAGTCAGAATGCCTGGCTTGGTCAATCGCGTGGGTTTGAACCTAATAGTTGTCTCTCTCCTTTACAATTGACAAGAAGTTTTTACATTTTCCTCTTAAGGTGGTTAGATTAAAAGGCTGTTCCCATTCTAAAGATTAAAAAAAAACAAAAAACAAAAAATGCTTTTTAAAAAATTGCAGGGGCTGGGGCCTGGCAGAATGGCTCAGTGGTCTAAAGTGCCGGCTTAGGAAAGCTTGGGTGGCTGCAGGAACCGCGGTTCGATCCCCGGCACCACAGGCTGCGCCAGCCCTGCCCTGAGGTCAGGCTGAGCCGGCCATAAAAATAAATAAACAAAAGTTCTGAAACAAGAAAAAAAAGTTATTTAAAAAAAAAAAAAAAGTCCTGCATGTGGCCAAGGGCCACATTGTGACATGTGAGACAAACACTGGTGAAGTAGATCGGGGGAAGCTCACTGAAGCGGAGGACAACAGGAACTGCCAGATGTCCAATGTCTCAGTCACGTACAGGGATGGCTGAGTGGCCCAGCTGGAGCAGGCAGACATCCGTGGCAGCAAGATCCGCTTTCTGATTTTGCCTGACATGCTGAAAAATGCACCCATGTTAAAGAGCATGAAAAATAAAAACCGAGGCTCAGGAGCTGGCTGGGGAAAAGCTGCTATTCTGAAGGCCCAAGTGGCTGCAAGAGTCAGAGGACGTGGGATGGGACGTGGAAACATCTTCCAGAAACGAAGATAACTTTCTTTGTTGAACAGAACTGTCCTTTCTTTTTTATTTAGGATATCTTGAGTTCATGGAGGTTGGCGCTTGTGTGTATATTTTAGATTTTCTTTGACATCTTTCTCTCTAGATCCTAGGAAATGTTTAGCTAAATCTGGTTGTTCTGGTTTGGTTAAAATAAATAAATAAATAAATAAAAAATAAAAATAATTAAATACATGCCATTTAAAAGACATCTGAATGTAGAAGAAAGAATGAGTCTCTTTTACAAGAATGAGTGAGAAAGTTCTTTATGTGCCACCTTGTGTGGCAGTCACATCTGAGCTTTTTCTGAGCTCCAGGAATCACTGTATCTGTCATCTGTCTACTGAGCTACACCTATGTACCTATTATTTATCTACCTATTTATCTAGATAAATTTTTCTTAATTATCAAATACTCAGCCGGGCGTGGTGGTGCACGCCTATAATCCCAGCACTCGGGAGGCGGAGGCAGGAGGATCAGTGCGAGTTCGAGACCAGCCTGGGCTACAAAAGTGAGCTCAAGCCAGCCTCAACTGCATAGTGAGACCCTGTCTCAAAAAGACAAAAAAAAAAAAAGAAAAAAAAATTATCAAATACTCACTTTGTAATACAAAAACTAATTTATGCTGTGCCCATTCAAACATATTGTTACTTTTCCAGTAGCTTCTGTTTGAATTATCAAGGTGGATTTTATGTGATATTTATCATGATTCAGAACAATATCCCTAGTGAATGTCACATTGTTTAATGATTCCCTTCATTGATACTTCTTCAGTATATTGTATATTCAAGGACTATAGTGCTGTTGGAATGGTTTATG
>PVJA010018649.1:16312-39674 GCA_004027025.1 Myocastor coypus
TCTTTTTGAGACAGGGTCTCGCTATGCAGTTGAGGCTGGCCTTGAGCTCACTTTTGTAGCCCAGGTTGGTCTCGAACTCGCACCGATCCTCCTGCCTCAGCCTCCCGAGTGCTGGGATTACAGGCGTGAGCCACCATGCCCGGCTACATTCCGAGCATTTTAACAAGTCTCCACGTTGATTTCCACAGTGGATGTACCAGTCTACACTCCTACCAACATTGGAGAAGGGTGCCTTGTTCGCTACATCCCTTCCAACCACTTTTTATTGATTGACTTCGTAATGGTAGCCACTCTTAGCTGGGTGTCATGGCGCACACCTGTAATCCCAGCACTAGCGAGGCTGAGGCAGAAGGATCGGTGTAAGTTCGAGACCAGCCTGGGCTACAAAAGTGAGCTCAAGGCCAGCCTGAACTGCACAGTGAGACCCTGTCTCAAAAAAGACAAAAAAAAAAAAAAAAAAAATGGTAGCCACTGTTTGGGGTGACGTGGAATCTCAGTGTTGTTTTAATTTGCATATTTTTATGCAGTTTCTCTAGAAAAATGAGATTGAACGTTTTCCATATATTACTTATATTTCATCTAAAGCTTTCAATTTCAGATCTGCGTTTTTGGATAGGATCTTGGAAGTGGGGTGGCCTGATTTTTTTAAAAAAAACATATGTGTTTTGCATAGAAAATTTTGGCGGAAGGATAGCTCGCTAAATTGAATACTAAATCCAATAAATAAGTTCATATATAATGTGTTACAGGGGTGTGTGTTCTAGATAATCACCAGCAAAACCTTTTCATTCATGCTGGTTTGGAGCTTGGATATCTCATATGTGAACTGGGTGGATCTGCTATGGCCCTCCTCAGTTTCCGTAATGTAAGACTAAAACGAAACCTCATCGGCTGACAGGAAGGCAGCTCCCCAGCTTCCTTCTCTGCATCTGCTTCATGGCCCCTTCTTGGCTGTGATTTTTCTGGTCCACTTGCTCCTCCAGAGCTTTCTTGTCTAGGCGCCAGCACTGTGTTTTGGTCTGAAGCATCAAGCTTTGTTTTTACCTTTACACAGCGGTGCACCTACAGCTGTGTCTGTAGGTGCTAAGCAGCCTTGTATAGAAGTTTGTTTCTGGGAAAATTCTGCTATTTCCTCACAGTGTGTCTTGTACAGTACTTCAGGATAGTATCCAGTGTTCATGGAATCCAACTTCAGGGACAATTGGCTCTTTGACATGGTACCAGCGACACTAATGTGGCCTCTGTGTGACCAGTTATCACTTGGGCCTCCTCTCTTATCATCCCATCCTCTATTCGTTCTCCCTCTCTGGCTGCTGAGGGCTCCACACACCGAGACATCACTAGTGAGGAAGGAAGCAGACAGGGCATACTGAGAGAGGGCCTATGAGGGCGTCTCTAGGCCGGGTCCTGAATCTGGAAACGGTACCTGAGGTAACTACAGGGAATGCTGAACACAGATGCAGCATCCCCACCTTGCCCTGGCTGATTTCCTGTCACATGGACATGAGGGAGTCACCCCCAGAGAGAGGAGGGATGAACTTCGTTCTGTGCTCTGGAAGAATAGGTCCATGAATCCCTTAATCTGACTTAAAAGTTTGAGAAATAATCAGAATTAAAACCATATGTGATGATTTAATCTGGGTGACCCGTGGAGCATTTCTACATGAAAAAACACTTGTGTACAGAAAGGCCTGAACAGGAGGGGGGCTGTTTGAGGGCTGTCCCTGGATGGAAGATGCTGGCTGAGCCCAGAGGGAGCCTCAGTGCTATTTGTGGAGTCCACTGCTCCAGGCCAAGGTCTGCTCACTCCAAGACAGGACACGGGTGGGGAGGAGCTGCGTGGGGGCCTGGATGTGTTCTCAAGTGAAGGGTGGCTTTGAGAATATGGAAACCAACATATAGTTCCCAGGATAAGTAGAATGAATTACCTCCACTACATGTGTATGTGTCCACTCACTTAAACCAGGACAGATATTCATAGTACATGGACATGTCAACTTCACAATCAATTCCTTTTCTTTCGTCTTTTGTTTTTCGGGGGTGGGGGTGGAGGGGTACCAGTAGTAAAATATAGGACCTTGCGCTTGACAAGCAGGCGCCTCTTTTCGGAGCTGTATTGCCAGCTGGGATCAATTTCAGAGTTTCATTCAAATCAATTTCCATTCTCGGGGCCCGGCAGGATGGCTCAGTGGTCTAAAGCACCTGCTTAGGAAAGCTTACGTGGCTGCAGGGACCGCGGTTCAATCCCTGGCACCACATGCTGCACCAGCCCTTCCCTCAGGGCACACTGAGCCGGCCATAAAAAGAAACAAACAAACAAACAAAAGTTCTGAAACAAGAAATAAAATAAAATAAAAACTTAAAATTTTCTTTTTTTTCCATTCTCCATTGCTTCACCCACAAAATTTGGATACTTGTGTCTGCTTCAGCACATTGTGACTTGTATTAACTAAGACTGCTGTTTGGGAATTCTTGGACTCCTCAAGGACAGAGGAACTATGCCACTCTCTCAAATTTCTATTTTTACAGGCTTACTTCTACACTGAAAAACCACTTAGAAGGGCCCACCTCCAGTCACTGGCTGCAGAAAAGACATCAGGTATTTGTGCTTGACTTTTCCCAAAGAAGCTTGCAAATAATTTTATTTTTTAATTTTTTTAAAGAATTTTTAAAAATTTATTTATTTATTTTTCTTGTTTCAGAACCTTTGTTTGTTTATTCACTCATTTTTATGGCCAGCTCAGCCTGCCCTGAGGGCAGGGCTGGCACAGCATGTGGTGCCGGGGATCGAACCGTGGTCCCTGAAGCCACCCAAGCTTTCCCAAGCAGGCGCTTTAGACCACTGAGCCATCCTGCCGGGCCCCAATATAAGACATTTTAAAGAAAAAGCAAGGAGACTGGGCATGGTGACTCACGCCTGTAAACCCAGTGGTGAGGAAGCTGAAAACAGGAGGATCACTGAGTCCAAGCTGCATAGTGAGACCCTGTACTAAATACATTAAAAAAAAAAAGCAATGATACTTTCTGAAACACGAGTTGTTGATCAAGCTTCTCCTATAATCAGAAAATAGGCACAAAAGATAAGGCCTACTAGACTTATTTACATACTGCAGCTAACACATTGCTCACTCAAAGGTTTAACTCTGGCCTACTTGCCAAGTGACTTACAAAGCTGCAGTTTTCCAGTTCATCCCTGAACAAGGAATCTTTGTAAGAGGTCCAGGAAGATGTACAGACTCTTCTGTGACTGGAGTTTTATTATCCAGCAGATTGAATGGCATTTCTAATATCAGTGGCAGGTAGGAATGCTGTTTGTAGTCTCTGGCAGGGCCTCCTTGGCAAAAGTTGAGACCTTTAAGATTTGCAGGCAGGGGCCCAGCAGGATGGCTCAGTGGTCTAAAGCACCTGCTTAGGAAAGTTTAGGCGGCTTCAGGGACTGCAGTTCGATCCCCGGCACCACATGCTGCACCAGCCCTGCCCTCAGGTCAGGCTGAGCTGGCCATAAAAATAAATAAATAAACAAAAGTTCTGAAACAAGAATAAATAAATAAATAAACGTTCTGAAACAAGAAAAAAAATAAAAAATTCAAAAAAAATTTGTAGGCAGACACTGCTACTCTAACTTTTCTTATAATTTTGTTATGAATTTTTGTATTCTTTTCATAAAAATAATCTTTTGAAAATAGATCCTGGCCTGCTATTAGGCCATTGCGGAAACTGAATACTTGTGCATGGGACAGCAGGTTTCCATGAAACCTACGTGTCCACTCAGGACTTGGGTGTTACCTGAGCCACTGTGTCCTGTGAAGAACACGCACTTCAACTATCATTACATGAAAATGACATAATATATGTGATCCAGCATGGGTCAAGGGGGAACATGTAGTTACACGAAGAAAAATTCTTCACATGCCCAAGGCTTCTTCTACACTTGTATGATCACCTTCTCTTTCCCAATATGCACCTATGGCATCAGGGGGTGGACCAAATTATCAAGTGTTGGAAGAAGAAAAGGATAGCTACTGCTTACAGATGGCTCTGCTTGCTACACTGGCACCTCTTGCAGTTAGGCAGCCTGAACATGATGATCCCTGTCTAGGATATCCCTGATGGCTAGCAGGGAGGAGTGCACAAAACTTCTGTAGTGTGTCTGTTACTAATTGTTTTCCGGGAGGAAAAAATGATCAGATGTGTGACTGCATACTGACTCCCGGGGTGCAGTCAATGTTCAGGTGTGGTATTCGGGAAACTGGAGGAACGTAACTGGAGAATTGGCGACAATGGTTTTCAAGATGAAGTATGTGGACAGAACTGTCTTAATGGGCAAAAGTACAAATATTTCAATGTAAGCCTTCACCAAAATGTGCCTTCACAAAAGATGTAAACAATCACAAGGATAAAGAGTATCCATTCTGCAAACAGCAGTCAACCATTCTCCAAAGCCATCCCTGTCTTAGCCCAGTGGGCATGTTGGCAGGGATGGAGGATGTACACGCTCCACAACAGATTCCCACACATAAAGCATGACTGCAATCACTACTGAATGCCCAATATGCCAGCAGCAGACACCAACACTAGCTGCCAAATATAGCATCATCTGCTAGAGTGATCAGCCCCTTCATCTGCTGGCCAATGGATTATATGGGACAACATGCATCATCGAAGGGAGTGTCCTTACTGGCATAATGACTTATTCTGGACATGGGTTTGCCTTTTCTGCATGTGAAGCTTCTCTCAAATCCCTCCTCCTCAGCTTCACATAACACCTCTCATCCACCACGCAATTCCACACAGCACTGGATTGCACACCAAGAAACACATTTGATGACCAAACATATAAGGCAATGGACTTATGCTCATGGATTGCACTGACCACTTTATTCACAGTCCAGAAGCAGATACATTGAGAGAAAACAGCAATGGTCTTTTGAAAACACAGTTGCAGCATAAAGTAGTTGGCAATGGCCTGCAGGACTGGGCAAGGGTCTTCCAAAAGCTGTATGTTTCAGGTCAGCATCCTCTATCTTGTCAAGTTTCTCATAGCCAGGATTTATGGTCCAGAAATAAAAGTGTGGAAGAGTTGAACCACTTTCCGTTACTTGTACTGATTTCATGACCTTACACTCTGCTGGCTTAGAAAGAGGTTTTGGGGCTGGGGAGATAGCTCAGCGGTAGGTACCACATGCCATGCTGGCCATCAGAAATGGGTGTGGTAGTGCACACTTGTAATTTCAGCACTGGGGAGGCAAAGACAGCAGAATCACTATGAGTCTGAGCAATGTGGTGAGACCCTGTACCAAACCCTAAAAGCTTTTTTCTTTTTTTTTTCCCTAAGGCCAAAGGCTTTAAGCAGGATGGAAATGAAAACTTCCTTTGGTCATTGTGCTGTCCTTAAGACTCTGAGGAGACAATTTAACAAGGGTGTTACATTGAGAGGAGTGACTGTCCAGAGTGTCAAGCGAGAAGTACAATGGAGGAATGAAAAACTACACTTGGCATGCAGGAGATCCTTGAGGTGCCTGCTAGCATTACCAGGCCCTCTAATTCAAGTTAAATGGGAACCATAACTCTAATCCTGGCAGTATGCCCAAGTGTATAGACAGGCTGACATAACAGATATCAGTCACCACACCAAGGGAAGTACCAAGACCTGCTGAAGCACTTCCTCAGTGCCAAGCAAGTACAGAATGTGGAGTAAAACTTAGTTATTAATATCAGCTATGACCCCATAATCAGCTACAGACATGATTACAATTACAACAATTCTTTAATATGATTCCACTGTAGCACAAAATCAATAAAGTTACTGCAGTTTAAGTCTTGCTCAACCTATTTCTTTCCTTTTTTTTTTTTTTTAATTATGTTCAGCTCAGCCTGCCCTGGGGGTGAGGCTGGCACAGCATGTGGTGCCAGGGATAGAACCGTGGTCCCTGCCACCACCTAAGCTTTCCTAAGCAGGCGCTTTAGACCACTGAGCCATCCCATCAGCCCCTCAACCTATTTTCTGGTGTTGCAGTTACACAATGTTACGAGCAAGCATCACCCAAATTAAACATACTTCTATTGTGCAGAAGGAATTAGCATATTTGCATTTGGATACAGGACAGATATAACACAATATGTATACTTATAAGAACTCCTTTGTAGCTGGAGACCTCGGTAAGTATGTCTGGTTATGAAGTGTTAAGTGATGGATTGTGATAGTTATTTGATGGCATCAACTTAAGTACATCTCGAAATAAATTTATGCCATGAATTTCTGAGTGTGGAAGACAAAACCTAGGGAAGATTGCTGCCAGGAATTTATAAAAAGAATCAAAACAGGAAAGCTTTGTTCTTCTGTTTCTAAGGAAGAGCTCCAGTATCGGCAGTCACCCTGCAAGTCATCTCCTGGCTGTCAGCACAGACTCCTTAGTGTCCAGCCCAGAGAGCTGAGTCTTGCACAGACACTTTGGTCTTCTGAGAGACTTGTACAGGACACTAACTGTGGACTCTAGCCCTTCATTGGGCTTTTGTTGAAATTATTTACAGACAAAACATTTGTATGCTTCCACATCTGATTCTGTCGGCAATCAGTGCAAACAAAACTTGTCAGTTGTATGTATTTGTATATGTTACATCAAATCTGTTTCCCTAGTAGGTACAGACTTATACAGTGTATACAACTGACTTACACAATATTATAAGTCAGGACATCAGGACATTTTTTTATATACAAACTATGATCCACAGGAGGTGTCACAATCAGATACAGCAGTATAGTATATTTTTTTTTGTACAGGTGGCAATAAACTAACACAAAATTAAGTCATGTCAATGTAAGAATTAAAAGAAAAATGGCAATGTTAAGAAAAGCTGGTATAAATCATATATTGACCCAAACATGACAGCAAAAATAGGGAAATTTAGGTACATGACATAACTGTTTTGATATATGTAGGTATTTTCTTAGAATAACAAAAATAAAGCCTTCATTTTAAAAATAAAACTTTTGCTAATCTCCAAGTTGTGCAGATAAATGAACTTCCCAAAAATACGTGTTCACAACTCTAAATGTGTATACAAATATAACATCAATTCCAAAAATTTCTTTTCTTCTTCCAGGAATATGAATTATGTATGTTGAAGAAAGTCAAAATTAAAACTAGATTGGGGAGCTGGGCATGGTGGCGCACTCCTGTAATCCCAGCACTCGGGAGGCTGAGGCAGGAGGATCAGTGAGTGTTCGAGACCAGCCTGGGCTACAAAAGTGAGCTCAACGCCAGCCTGAACTACATAGCAAGACCCTGTCTCAAAAAGACAAAACAAAACAAAAAAACCTAGATTGGGGGCTGGGGAGATAGCTCAGTAGATAGCTCAGTAGATAGCCTGAGTTCAATCCCCAGTTCTGGAAAACAAAAAACAAAAAACAAACAAACAAAACAAAACAAAACGAAAAAACCCAAAGCTCGTAGGAAAACCCATCCATTGAAAAAAATGAACAAAATTATTTGTAGTCTGCTAAACCCCCCAAAAGTAAAAGAAAAAGTAAAATGACACAGAAATAACCCTATTTGAAGTGAGAAATACATTTCTATTCACCTTGTTTAACTAGAACATAGTACACATTGTGTGAACTCAATAGCTTCCACAAAAATAATTAGGTCAATGTTTTTATAATAACGACTACAGATAAATAATTTACATATTTACAAGTGATTCACTAAAGTACTCAGAAAGAAAGTATTTTAAGGTACCTCCACCTGGGAGTATATTTTCTTGAAAATTTGACAGAATATTGACATCAGAATGCTCACTAAATTTACATAAGTCTTTACTATATGATGAATCTCCAATATAGTTATATGTGTAGATTTTCCCTAGTGTCTTCACGTAGTTGATAAAAACTGATCGCTGAGTACTTTACCCACATCATTTATACAGAGGTTTCCATCAGTGCAACATCTAGGCACTTGAAGACTCACTAAAGCTTTTCCTTTTCCTCAAAAGACTCTACTTGTGTAAGGTTAGTCACCTGTGTGACTTAATTTCTTTGACAATATTTGTGTAGAGTAAACCTTCCCATATTTGGCACAATACATTTCTCGCCAGTACGCATTCTTTGGTAACATTTGTGCGTACTGAGTCCCTTCCCACATTACACACGTGAGACTTCTCTACAGCTCTTTCCTGTACTTGACAATAACTGTGTGTAGCAAATCCTTGCCCCTACTGCCTACACATATGGACTCTATCCCCAGTGAGAGTTCATGATATAGACAAGAACAATGTTGATTTAATGCTTTTCTGTTTTATTTGCAGTGTATCTCACAACTGTAAACTTTGACGCACTTTAAGTTTACTGTCTGCTAAATGCATTCCCATAGTTTATATACACAGGGATTTTTTTTTTTTTTTTGTCTTTTTGAGACAGGGTCTTGTTATGCATTTCAGACTGGCCTTGAGCTCCCTTTTGTAGCCCAGGCTGGTCTCGAACTCACACCAATCCTCCTGCCTCAGCCTCCCGAGTGCTGGGATTACAGGCATGCGCCACCACGCCCGGCTACACAGGGATTTTCCTCAGTGTAGTTTTTCATGTATTTTACAACAACTCAGTGTAGTGGTTTTATGCTTTCTCACATACATGCTTTCACGCCTGTGTGATTTCTTTAATGTATTTTAAAATATGTCTGTGTAGTGAATGCTTGCCCGCATTGCTTACATACACAGGGTTTCTCCCTGGCATGTGTTTTTCATATTTTTTACAATAATTCATGCCAGAAAATGCTTTCCCGCATTGCCTACACGCGTAGGTTTCTCCCCAGTGTGGCGTCTTGCATGTATCTTACAGTAACTCTGTGTACTGAATGCTTTCCCACATTTCTCACATACATAGGGTTTCTTGCCACTGTGAGTTCTTTCATGTAGTTTACAAGTATTTATGGCACAGAATGTTTTCCCACAGAGCTTACATGCATAAGGTTTCTCCCCAGTGTGAATTCTCTCATGAATTGTACGACTTTTCACATCGACGAATGCTTTCCCACATTCTTTACATGCATATGGTTTCTCCCCAGTGTGGCTTCTTTTGTGTATTTTACAATACCGCGGGGTAGTAAATGCTTTTCCGCATTTTTCACACACATACGGTTTCTCCCCAGTGTGACTTCTTTCATGCTTTTTATAATAACTTAGCGTAGTAAATGCTTTCCCACATTGCTGGCATACATAGGTTTTCTCACTTGTATGGAGTCGTTTATGTCTACAGTGTGCAGACTTATCAGCAAATACTTTTCCACACTGAGTACATTCATAAGGTTTTTCCCCAGTGTGAATTCTTTCATGTGTTTTACAATAACTTCTACTAGAGAATGATTTCCCACACTGCTTGCACATATATACTTGCTTCTTACCTGTGTGGGCTTGTTTATGCCTACGAAATGTAGATATAGAAGCAAATCCTTTCCCACATTCATTACATATGTAGGGGTTCTCCCCAGTGTGAATTCTTTCATGTCTTTTATAATATAAATGTGTACGGAATGCTTTTCCACATTTCTCACATACATACGGTTTCTCACCAGTGTGAATTCCTTCATGTATTTTACAGTAATTCGGTGTAGCAAATGCTTTCCCACAATGTTTGCAGGCATAGAGTTTCTCCCCTGTGTGAATTTTCTCATGTATTTTACAATAACGTTGTGTAGTGAATCCTTTCCCACACTGCTTACATATATAGGCTTTCTCATCTGTGTGGGTTCTTTTATGTCTAAAAAATGAAGAGGTATCTGCAAATTCTTCTCCACATTGCTTACATACATAGGATTTCTGCCCAGTGGGAACTCTTTCATGGATTTTAATACCACTGGGAGTGCTGGAGCCTTTTGCTCCTTGCTTGCATGCAGAGGTCTCCTCTCCAGGCTGAGTTTGTTCCTTATGGTTAGGGTGCTTTTTCCCACATTGTTCATTTTCCTGGCACTGCTCTCCAGGCTTTGTCTTTGTATGATTCTGAGAGGACTGGAAATCACTGCAGGTTTTCCCAGGTTCATTACAATTACTCAGCCTCTCGTCAAATCCCCCATACTCACGCGGTTTCCGTCCAGGGTCAGGTAATGTGCACACGTTTAAGGAGGAGGACCCAAGCAGGGGCTTGCTATGCAAAAGACTCGCAGCTGGTTTTACAGCAGCCTGTTGCATTTCCACATTCTCATAAGTGGCCCAAAGGAACATCTTTTCATGTTGATCCCGAAATGTGTTTTCATCAAATTTTGCTATCTTTTCAATTCTTAAATGAAAGGAACAAAAACATCAATCATAATTAAAGGATTTTCATATCAAAACTTACCAGAACCTGTTCTAGTTTGAGGCTAACTAAAATAATTTTGAAAGGAATAAGCTACACACCTTGGAGGCATCCTCGGAAGTTTACATTTCCCAAAGGAGCTCATTCCCTTCATTTATGTTTGCAATACAGACTGCATGATTTCACTTAGGTCATCGATACATATGTGTATCACAATCTGATCATGTGTGATGTCTTTTAATACATCTTTTCCCTGTTCTTCTTTCACTCTAGTCATCTTTTTCTATCTCTAACAAATGAGCCTTTTTTCTCTCTCTCCCCTCCCCCTAGGGCCAGGGAGATAGCTCAGTGGTATAAGTGCCTGCCTGGCAAGCACAAAGTCCTGAGTTTAACTTCTGGTACCACAAAAAAAAAAAAAAAAAAAAAAGTTTGGGGGCTTGTCAGGTAGCTCAGTTGATTAAAGCACGTGATGTGGCAAAGTCACTCAGACACCAGTGACAGTGGTTCAATCCCCACCTGCACATGAATCATGAGACCTGTGTGTACAGCAGCCTCAGGCAGCTAAAAAAAAAAAAAAAAAAACCTTCTCTCCCCATAATTTTGCCTTATATGTTGGCATCTAACAGAAAAATCATGATAATTCAATTTCTATGTCTACTCAGGTCATTTAGCATTATGAGATGGAGTTCCATTTATGTATTTGTTTTTCCCAAAGGGATATTATCCTTCTTTATGGCTGAAAGAATAACATTTCTTTTTTCCACTGCTGAGATTTAAAAAACAAACTTAGTAATAAGCTCCTGTTCTAGTTTCTTCCTTTTCTATCATGAGAGATCTTCTCATGGATCACTCATTTGGTCAGTGTGAGCTTCACGCTGCCATCCCGCTGGCTCAGCTCTCCAGAACAGCGTGCTGGGAGTATGAAAAGGCATCGGCATGTTCAGCCTATCTCATGTTCTATCTATGCAGAAAATAATGGGAATCTAGGCTGTTATAAGAAAGGTTAGGGGCTGGGGAGATAGCTCCGTGGCACAAGTGCCTGCCTGGCAAGTGCAAGGTCGTGAGTTTGAATCCCAGTCCCACCAAAAAAAAAAAAAAAAAAAAAAGGTTAGGTCATATGACTTCTAGCACTTAGCTACTCTGAATAGCCGTGCATACACTGCTCTTATTAGTGTTTTTTTTTCTTGTTTTAGAACTTTTGTTCGTTTATTTATTTATTTTTATGGCCGGCTCAGCCCGCCCTGAGGGCAGGGCTGGTGCAGCATGTGGTGCCAGGGATCGAACCGTGGTCCCTGCAGCAACCCTAGCTTTCCTAAGCAGGTACTTTAGACCACTGAGCCACCCTGCCGGGCCCCTCTTATTAGTGTTGAGTATACATGTATCACTAAGAAAGGATAATCATAAATCTTTTCAAAATAGAGTTTGGAAAGTATACATGGATGAAATGCAATCTACATATAGTTCTGGAAACATCTGTATAGTTATTATCAAAATGTTTCTGTTTTACAAATTATGAGGGTGTCTTCTAAGAATTTGAAATTTCAATTCTCTGTTGGATATTTTGAACATATCTAGGATTGGGCCATCAGGATTGTTCAGCAGACTCAGTGCCTGCCTAGGCCAGTGCAGGGACCCGGGTTTGATCTCTGGCACCATATGCCTTGCTGGTTTTATACCTGGGCACGATGAACCATGACCAAGATTGAGTATGGCGGCACATGCCTGTGAGGCTAAAAACAGGAGGATCACTATGAGTCTGAGCTGCGTAGTGAAACCCTCTACCAAATACATAAGTGAAAAAAAAAAAAAATCTATGATTAAATGTTATGATTCATTTGCATTGTGACTATTGCTTTGAGGTCAGGAATTATTCAGATAACGTGTCACATTCATATATAGGTAAATAGGTAGATAAATAGATGAGATAGATACTGTCAACATGAATTCCTTTTAGACGAGATCGGGCATGTTCAGGGTGGTATGGCCATACACATGAATTCCTTTCAAAGTACAAAATTTATTGGTTTCATATATGCCCCTATTCCAATCATAAATGAAATTTCATACATTTTTTTTTCTTAAAACTTTTCTTTATTTGGTACAGGGTATCACTACCCTGTGGTGATAGTGATACCCTGCAGACTCATAGTGATTCTCCTGTCTCCGTCTCCCCAGTCCTGGGACTACAGGTGTGTACCACTATGCCCGGCATGCACAGCAGCAAGGAGTGCAGTACTGAGGATCAAAACCGGGACCGTGCACTTGACTACCAAGCTATCTCCCCAGCCAGATTTTCATCTGGAGATAGGGAGATAGCTCCATGGCACAAGTACCTGCCTGGCAACTACAAGGTCATGAGTTCAAACTCTGGTTCCACAAAAACAAAACAAAACAACACTATACAACAGTCCTTGTTGCATAATAGGTCAAGTAAGTTAGTTTCCTAGGTTGGAATATTTCTGTATTCAACTGTCACATTAAGGAATATCAATATGTATGCTTCTCTGAAGTTTTCTCACATGAAATAAATGTAACCATGGTCTCATTCGTTGCATTTCACTGCCAGTAGTATTTGTGCTCAAACATTTTTTTTAAGGGAGTATTAGTATTACTTATAAATACTTTACCTTAGATTTCTTGAGAATTTTTTGTATTCCTCCTTAATTTGCTGGGGATCCCGAGTCCCTCCTAAATTGTAATCACAGAAATATAAAAATTTATTCTATCATCATATAGAAGCTAGCAGATAGCAGTTTAATTCATGGAATAATGTAAACCAGCCTGAGACAGGCTTCTAAATGTTTTAGCGTTCTATTTAATGAATCTGTACCAATCAGCAAGAACCAATGCGCTCCACTGCACACGTGAGTGAATGTCATCCTTACCTACAGCAGTCACGTTCCTGAATGTTTCCCACATCACTTCTCTATAGAGTTTCTTCTGAGATGGATTCAGCAGAGCCCATTCCCGCTTGGTGAACTTCACGAGCACATCCTCCAGGGTCACTGCCTCCTAAACAATCAGATGTACACATTCTGAAAGAAGGTTGAGACTCACACCCTGAGAGGTCTGAACTCCTCTTGTAGAAGCTGAATTGCAGCCAATTCCTTCAAATATTAACCTCATGCCTTGGGTACCAAGTATGTGCATGTATTTTCATACAGCAGTTGTGTGTGTGTGTGTGTGCGTGTGTGTGTGCAGTACTGAGGATTGAACTCAGGACCTTGCGCTTGCCTGGCAAGCACTTGTTCTACGGAGTTATCTCCCTGGCCCCTCACACAGCAATTCTGAGGCTAGATTCGAACTCACTCCTATAGCAACAGCAGAATAATAGAACTGGTACACAGTAGGGTCACAGAAATTTTATTCATGCACTGTTTCTAAATTAGAGCTCACAGAGGGAGCCTGCAAATCACCATCCACAAAACACAGGGGTATATAGATAATGAGTGGTTCTGATAGACTACAGGTAGTAACTGATTTTGAAATCTAAATCCTCATACAAGTAAGTCATTCTTTCTTGCATGGTCTTTGGCTAAATTTTGAAAGATGAATCTGAATGGCAAAAACATCATTATTAGAGCAAGTCTATGGAACACAAAAAGAGGGGAAATTTTCATGTTATTTTATAGCCCAGAAACACACCGCCTGATCATTTTACATTCAGATATAAGAACTTTGTGGAGCATGCAAGGTACATTAAGGAGGGCAAGAATGGGACAAATACATGAGACACATTAAAAATAAAGATATCAGAGCCGGGTGTGGTGCCACATGCCTGTAATTCCAGCACTTGGGAGGCTGAGGCAGGAGGATCAGTGCAAGTTTGAGACCAGCCTGGGCTACAAAAGTGAGCTCTCAAGGCCAGCCTGAACTGCATAGTGAGACCCTGTCTCAAAAAAGACAAAAATAAAATAAAATAAAATGAAGAAGGCAGTTGTAGTGTCGAAACAAACTATCAAGGGAAAATTATACCATTAGTCCACAGTAGAGGAATAAAATTTTAGGAATAGATTAAGATGGAACACACAGGGCCAGCCAAATAGTTCAGCAGTTAAAGGGCCTGCTTAGGCAGATGCAGTGGCCAGGGTTCAATCCTGAGCCAGCCCCGTCACTGGGGTGCGATGAGAAGGTGATTGAGACAGGGTGTGGTGGTGTGCACCTATAAACCCACCACCTGGGGGGCTGAAAACTGGAGGATCACCATGAGTCTGTTCTATGCAGTGAGACCATGTAACCCTTACTAAAAAATTACAATAAAAAGGAACACACAAAATGGTCTTTACTTACATCTGTCATCAAAATAAGTTAGGAAGATTACAGTTTCAACAGGAAATTAATAGAATTAAGAAGTTATTGTACCACCACAGAATATCTCCTTACTGGATGCACACATTTCTGGGTTAATACATATCAGATACAAGCAATTAAAGTGGACACTGTAAACACTGCATGTGAAATCCACACTGCCACATTTTCATAAATGTTCAAAACACATATGAAAGAGCTGTTGAAAACAGAATTAAAAGCATAAAAAAGTTTCTGTTGGAAAAAAAAAAAAGTTTCTGTTGAAAACAAGGGGCCCGACGGGATGGCTCAGTGTATCTAAAGCGCCTGCTTAGGAAAGCTTGGGCAGCTGCAGGGACCACAATTCAATCCCCGGCACCACATGCTGCGCCAGCCCTGCCCTCAGGGCAGGCTGAGCTGGCCATAAAAATAAATAAATACACAAACAAAAGTTCTGAAACAAGAAAAGAAATAAAATAAAATTAAAAATTCTTAAAAATAAATAAATAAATAAATAAATAAATAAATAAATAAATAAATAAAATGATTCTATAGCAGGGCAAAATAAAATGCATGTATCTGGTAAAAATGTTCTTAAAATGATGAAAATATGTAATATAATCATTGTTAAATTTAAACAATAAAATATTAAATCATGAAAAAAATGTTCTTAAAAATGTGTACATGAACATTTTAGAAATTTTGAATTTCTTATCATCTGCAGACTTTATTTTCTATTCTACCAAATACATCTAATTAAATATCACTTGCAGAAAAACCAACAGTAACATTTTAATGCACAGGAAAGACAATAAAATGTAAAAATAACTTAAAATATAACAGGCCCCTAGACAGTAGAGTTGGGGAGTGAAGCATCTGAACTAAGACCTTCCCTGCAACGGAGTGTGTGTGATACTGTCCAACAGAAACCTACAGCAATCTTTCCCCCATCCCAATAATGATGTAGTAATCTCAGTTATCAACCCATTCCAACTCCAAACAATACAAACCAAAGAACAGTTTGCTTGATGACATCATCAAGCATCAACTTGATTCCAAGACTTGACCCTGCAGACACCACCGAGGTAACAATAAGAAATCATGGCAATGAACAGGAGATAATCATGGTTGATTTACTCAGCTCCCTCTTGATTCTATGGATCTTTACATATATTTTTAATCAGTGCAAAACAGGTGGTTGCTTTTCATGACTTCTTTGCTTCTTCAGATGTAAGCAATTCTACACTTAGTTTTAAACTAAGACAATCACAATCTTAAAATGAAATTTTAAAAACTCTTCAGTCCTTCAGGTAACTTGCATATTCAACAAAAAACTTGCTTCAATGGAACGAAAAAAGAAAGCTAGTTAGGCAAAATCCCTGTAATGCAACAGAGGACCACACTTGCAAGGTTAAATATATTCCCAAAGTTATGCAAACATCCTGGTGTCTATGTAAAACTGGGGAGCTCAGACCCAGTGGTGAGACAGGAAAATAAAAGAAGTTAGAAAATGTCAATCTGGGGCTTCTTCACACCATACTCACCATCACAGGGTGAAACTGCTCTCTTATCCACAGTCTCCTTACTGAGCAGAGCATTCACCACCCATCAGTTCAAGTCTGGCCTTTACCTTTTCTCAGTTTTGCTTTTGGGTTCAAATGTGTATTATTTTCTGAACACTAAGCAATTCTACAACAAAAAAATGGTGGCCCAAAATCAATGTACCAACCCAAAAGGCCAACATGTTGACAAACTCAGAGCACAGTTCTGGTGCATCACTTCCAATAAAGACTGCTCTCCTAGGCATGTGATACTGTTTTTCATTATGTGTCATCACTCTCTGTTCTGATAATGTGGCACACGGAGTCACACCACTGAAAGAAAAGAATATGTTGCCTTAAAGTGGCGTATGACAAAAACAGAAGGGCATTCTTATGGCACAGAAAATTATGATAGTTTTAGATTCTGTCCTTGAGAATCTAGTGAACATCCTCAATGAAAAAATATAGTGCATAGTTAACTGATTCAAATTCACAGATACTTATCTAGGGCAAGAAGTTTCCAAAATGTCTTTCAGAAACACACTGGATGAAAAACATTTTCAACATTCTCAACAGTACACTGAGTAAATGATGATGGTTAATTTAACGAAGCACTGGGCCTGGCAGGATGGCTCAGTGGTCTAAAGCGCCTGCTTAGGAAAGCTTAGGAGGCTGCAGGGACTGCAGTTCGATCCCCGACACCACATGCTGCACCAGCCCTGCCCTCAGGGCAGGCTGAGCCGGCCATAAAAACAAACAAACAAACAAACAAACAAAAGTTCTGAAACAAGAAAAAAAAACCAAAAAACATTTAACGAAGCACTGTGAGCCTGTAATATAGTTATGTTTAGTAAACTACACATGTGACTATGCCAGTTTCAGAGGTGGAGGCAAGAGGGTAAGGGGGTCAAACTCAGCCTGGGCTCCACAGCAAGACCCAGCATAAAAATTCAAAATAATAAAACCAAACACTGAAAAGGATGGATGCCACTCAGCAAATCTCAGGTTCAATCTCCTGTAATGCAAAGACATACAGTGCAATCATTTCTATGTTTGCGTTACCTTCCCTGTGGAGTTAAATTCTGATTTTGTTTTACATGCCATTTTAAGGTACACAACAAGAAAAACAATCCAATTTTGCCACAAAAAAAATGAGTGAATGAGAGCTGGAGAGATAGCTCAGTAGAATATGCGCTTGCCTCACAAGCGCAGGGTCATGAGTTCTATCCCCAGTACCGCAAAAAAAAAAAAAAAAAAAAAAAAGAGGAAAGAAAGAAAAAAAAAAGATTGGATGAGTTTAAGACTAAGAGAAGATATTCACTCCCTATATCACTGTCTTTGAAGTTTACAATCTTTACATACTTCCAAACCAAGCAAGCATATAACGTTTTATTTATTTATTTATTTATTTATTTATTTATTTATGGGACCGGGGTTCAAACTCACGACCTTGCACTTGCCAGGCAGGCACTTGTGCCTCAGAGCTATCTCCCCAGCCCCCTTATATAACAATGTTTTAAATCTCACACTACAATATCTTCGGGTAAAATACACAAACATGCTTGAGAAGGCAGACTATAAGCTGAGATCCTGTCAGAATTCAATGTAATTATTAGGGGTAGTTTCTCTCTAGAGCTGAAGACCTTGGTGTAGGTATTGAAAGAAACTGCAGTACTTATTTGCTATAAGTATTATGTATAAAATCAGTGCTATTCCTTCTCTCCTTGTGCATTATGGAGGACCATCTGGCCAGCTCTCCTTGAAAGAAGAGCAATTGTCTCTATTTTGACTGAGTCTGGCCCTATTTCCTTGTAAGAGCTGGCTAGGACTTTTGTTTATCCTCTCAACTGGCCTTAAGCAATGTATATTGGTCTAGCTGAGGTGTTGGTGATAGTCTTTGAAGGTGGTATGCGTGTCTCCCTGGTAACCTATACCAGCTGCTCCTTAATGTGAGCCGGGTAGTGACAGGTTGAAGAGCCAATGTTCCGCGCTGCCAGCTGGGAATGAGCCTCTAGACAAGAGGCTATGACTTCCTGGGACTTGAAAGATTACATCAAAGCTGAAGCACCAGACTACCCAAAACATTAGATACTATGTAAATAGCCTTATGCAGATCACTCTCTCTGAATATCCTCTGCATGTGGCAGATGTAAATGTAGGCCCCCCACCTAACTCAGCTCACAGTATTTGCCTACCTCCCACAATTCTCAGTCATTCTGGCTCAAGCCACTCCTCCACTGAATAAAACCGGGTGAGGCCTTGGATCGTTCTCTTTGTTCCAGAGAACCATCTTTGTGGCTGGACTTAGAGCCCCTTGGCTCCCCAGTAGTTATAAATATGTTTTAGTGTCTTTACTTTTGCCATGGTTTGCATGGGAAGTGGTAGATTGGAATTACCTTGGTGAGATTCCAATGACGTAACTTTGGGATTACAAATACTTCTCGGATCAAAATGAGGACCTAAAAGGGACTCACTCCTACAGCATGTGACAAATTTACCCTGGGCATACTTCATCCCACATTATTCCCAAACCTGGGAATTCACAAGCGTTCAGGCTAAGCACACCACCACTCTACAACTTTTCTGAGTTTCCCCCAAAATCTATGTTCCCCAGAGTGAGTTCTTAAGCAGCTAGTACAAAATCTACCCAATGAGATACCTGGCCATGAGGTGAAATTTAACCTCATTATTGCAAACGCCTGTTCAGCTTTTCAGGGTATTTTTTAAGCTGATAGTGACTTTATTAAATACCAATGACACTTGTTGTTAGAGGCAAATGAGTTGATAAGGATTACTGCAAGATTATGTAGCGGGTCACCTAGAATCATACCCAAGCCAAAAATTTACGCCTCAAAGTATTGACATAGTGTATTACTACATGAACTGCACTTGAATAGAATACATTACACTTTTTTTTCTTTTTCAAGCTCTTAAGTTTTCTCATTTTTTCTTTTATTTGCCAGAACTTCTTAAGTTAGCTCATGAAGTCATGGTGTTTAGGATATACTTCTCTTGGTGAGTGTATCATAATTCACTCTCCATTAGCAACACAAATAATATACACAGATTTCTAACAAAAACATACTATAAATTAACAAACTGAAATGTCCCAGTGGAGTGGACACCACGCCAAGGTGTCCAGCTCCCTATTTAAAGACACAGTATGCCTTTCTTCCAATTTTGGCTTTGTGAAAGGAGGAAGAATTCAATTCTTTGATCAAGCAATTCACCAAGAACTATTATGTCAAATGTAAGTGGAGATCATGAGGTCATTATGAAGATAAAAGGATCTAGTGCACCATAAGACCCCATATAAGAACTGTACACTTTCTAAGTGAAGGATAATAAAAGAGACATATAGGCTTGGAATTTAAAGTGCTTTCAGGATGAATGAATTCAGCATAGAAAGACAGACAAAAAAGAAGGTTAAGAGCCGGTGAGATGGTTCAGCTGTCTAAAGCCCCTACTCAGGCAAGCTTAGGCAACTGCAGAGATGGCAGTTCGATTCCCGGAACCACATGCTGTGCCAGCCCTAACCCCAGGGCAGGCTGAGCCAGCCACAAGTAAATAAATAAATATTTTTTTAAAAAATGAAGGTTAATATAATTAGAACAGTTCCTATAGTTAGCATAAATTAAAACAAGAAATGGAAATATTTTCATTCAACCTTGCACAAGATTGGTATCTCATGGGCTATCTGCTTAGTGCTGTGTCTTTTCACTAAAAACTTCTATCCTCTCTTCTGGTCCTGCTGATTAATAGAAGCAGTGCAACCAGAGTGGTGTAGATCTTTGTAAGAACATCATCATCATCATCATCATCATCATCATCATCAATAACAACAACAATAACACAAAACAAAGAAAAAATTGGAAGAGTATTTTCACTTTGTCAAACTTTATGCTGTTCTCCAAATTTGACTGCTCAGCAAAATCTGATTACTACAACATTCAAAACAAGAACCAATTGGGTGAGGGTCATGTTCTACAGAGGACTATAATGCAGAGCTGAACACAAGATCCTACCAATGCTACTTGAGTTGGAAACAGACAACACTGTCATTATCTCAAAGGTAACTGAAGACAAAAAATGTACTGAAAATGCACAGAATATACCAGATTAACTGAACATTAAGGTTAAAAGCCTGGGGTCCTTTAACCTGCTCAATACTCATGCTTTGATCTGTATTTGGGCAATTCATGTTAACACAAAATCACATTTATAACAAAACCCTGAATACTTCATATACTCTTTTATTTTCTTTTCTTGTTTCAGACCTATTGTTTGTTTGTTTGTTTATTTTTATGGCCGGCTCAGCCTGCCTTGAGGGCAGGGCTGGCGCAGCATGTGGTGCTGGGGATCGAACTGCGGTCCCTGCAGCTACCCAAGCTTTCCTAAGCAGGTGCTTTAGACCACTGAGCCATCCTGCTGGGCCCTTCATATACTTTTTTGAATACTATGCATCTATGTACCTATCATCTACCTACAGACCTATTCATTCACTCGTTGATCATGTATAGTGTCCTATTTTTTACAGAGCAGTGACATTACTATCCACTACTACCATGAAAAAATAATGTACAAAGTACTACAAAAATGAGTAAGCTTCAAAATTAAATGTAAGATTTATATTAAAAATTTATTTTCTTCTTAATTGCTAAAGACTTAATTCTTGCATATCAGAGCAGGTAGTTTGGAGTGGAGGCACACCTGAAATATTTATTCACATTTTTAAAAAGGCTTGCTCAAGTTGGGCGTGGTGACGCATGCCTGTAATCCCAGCACTTGGGAGGCTCAGGCAGGAGGATTGGTGTGAGTTAGAGACCAGCCTGGGCTACCAAAGTGAGCTCAAGGCCAGCCTGAATTACATAGTGAGACCCTGTCTCAAAAAGACAAAAATAAATAAATAAATAAATAAATATAAATAAATAAATAAAAAGCTTTGCTCAGTTAGCCAGGCTAGGCTTGGTGATTTCACACTCCTGTCCAGGTTTCCAAGGAGCTGACAATAAATGTGTGCACGACCAAGCTTCAGTGATGTGTACTTTACCAAGCACTGAAATATTGGAGAATCATGGTGATTAAAGAACCCAAATTTTCAACTAGGTAGGTGGCACTTGGCTGTGTTTCCAAAACTCAGTGGGTAGAGATTGCCAAAACTTCTTCCAATCTTGGCAACTTAGTGAGATATGGTCTGAAAATTTAAAAACAAGAAGAAAAAGAAAAAGAAAATTTATGGGAAGATATGGCTTCAGTCAAAATTCCTGAGTTCCATCCCAGTATGGAATGAAAAAGATGGAACATATCTGAAAATCTTTTGTATCCTAGGGGCTGGGGAGATAGCTCAGGGGTAAGTGCAACGTCCTGAGTTTTATCCCCAGTTCCAAAAAATAAATAAATGGTCTTTTGTATCCAAGAGGAACCCCTTCTCATTTTACATCAGTGATATCTACCCTATGTTGAGGCCTACAATACCACCAGTTTCCTAATTTCTAATTCTGCCTCAAAAATGATTAGATGAGCCCATCAGTATCTACAGAAGTTATGTTTATCTATTACTAGGTTACCTGACTATGCTTCTTTTTTTAAATTTAATTTTATTTATTTATTTTTCTTGTTTCAGAACCTTTATTTTTTTATTCACTCATTTTTATGGCCGGCTCAGCCCATCCCGAGGGCAGGGCTGGCGCAGCATGTGGTGCCGGGGATCGAACCACGGTCCCTGAAGCTGCCCAAGCTTTCCCAAGCAGGTGCTTTAGACCACTGAGCCATCCCGCTGGGCCCCTGACTTTATGCTTCTGACCTTAGATCCAATCCCAGAACAAGCCAGTAAATAACCTTGCATTTATTATCACACTTCGGATAATCTGACTTCTTCAATGTTTACATTACTGCTATAATTGCTCTAAATTTTTAACATTCTCCAAAATCCCCACCTCTCTTTGACAACACTTTCTTCTTGCCTCTTAAGAAAACCCCTTTTACTCTACTTATTTACTCATGGGCCAGCAGACCTTCACTATGAGAACCTACCCCTATTTCAATACTTGCTGTATATAAACATACCATTCAGGGTTTCAATTTTTAAAACAGTGCCAGATAACTGTCCGCAGGTTGCAAAGCAATTATTTCAGAGATGTGGCCCCTTTTCCTCTCTGGCTATACCAATATCACAAGTCCACATCCCTGTAGACGCTCCAGTTCAATATAGAGCTATCTCAGTGTGGGCTGAACACAGAGACCCCCACAGGAAGGGAGTCTGGGCAGGAGCCCTTTCCCTTCCTTGCCAGTACATTAGCAACTGCGACATGCTCCTCCAGCATTCTAAATACTTTAGAAAACCTCACTTAAATAGGTTATATGAAATAATAATTTATTCAGTTACCTTATAAATATGGCAGGTAACTAGGAAAGGGTCAGCCACAAGAGTTGGGAAATTAACCTTTTCATAAGAATTAAAACAAAAGCAGTCAGTTACCTAGCAATGGCCAAGAGTTGATTTTCTTTTTTTTTTGCTCAATAAGGAATGAAGCCACCTCCTCCATATTAAAGGAGTGGCAGCCACTCTCTATTAAGCTTCAGATTTTTTAGGAATTTAAAGCAAAATATCCAGTATTTCTCTAAAATCAAAGTTTCATTTTACCAATGCATTCTGAGAAAATGTGTTTGAAACCGGAGAGCGAACAGGTTGTTTTGAATCCACAGATCCTTCGGTGATGGATGCTCGCTAAACAACTACGCACTTGCTGGGTTCTCTTGATCTATAATTCACTCTAGATGCAGTGGTCCTAGGCGACTCCCTGGAGACACTCCTGCAAATCCAGGAGGTATTATTTTTATTTCCAACAAAATGTCTCCCACCGTCCTTCTTTTGGTTTGTAGGTTCATTCCCCAATCTTATTAGATCACAACCACTTTTCGTACAGTAACACAATTGCAAGCTGAGATCTCACGTGCAAAACTAAAGCAATGGCTTTCTAAGTGCTGCGTAGAAAAGAAAAAGAAAAGGGAAGGCAGAAAGGAAGAAAGAAAGAAAAGAGAGGGAGGGAAGGAAAAGAAAGAAAGAAAGAAAGGGAGAGAGAAAAAGAGAAAGAGAGCGAGAGAGAGAGAAAGAGAGAGAGAGAGAGAGAGAGAGAGAGAGAGAGAGAGAGAGAGAGAGAGAGAGAGAGAGAGAGAGAGAGAGAGAGAGAGAGAGAGAGAGAGAGAGAAAGGCTGCATAGAAAAAAAAGATGCTGCGTAGGGAACCCATCTT
>PVJA010018650.1:0-39593 GCA_004027025.1 Myocastor coypus
CTCCTCCCCTTCCTCCCTCTCACTTTTTGAGACAGGCCCTAACTATGTATCACAGGCTAGCCTCAAATTCACTCCTTCCTCCTGCCTCAGCCTCCCAAGCACTTGGCTTACAGGCGTGCACCACCATACCTAGCTCTTCACTTCTTTCCTTTTCCTTATTTACTTTGTACTTTTCCCGACTCTCTCTTTCCCTTTCTTGTTCCTTCTCTTTTTATTGCCCTTCTTCATCATTCTTAACAGAGCAAAACAGACCAAATAGACTGTTTGAGTTTTGCTCTGGTGTTTGGCCATTCTAAGGCCTTAGTTACCACATTGCCCTTGCTTTTTGTACTTGGTGGGTTTTGCATGTATTATTTAAAAACTCCTAAAACTATTATTTTAAAATTATTCCAGAACCTTCACATTAATTTCTTATTTTTCTTTGTGCTAAGAAATAAAAATATGAGAGATGGTAGAACAAGAAATTCATGAGATGTCTTTGTGCATCCACGTGGCCATGCTCTAAAACCTGTGGCATGTTTGTCACTCCCAGCAGGCTCATAGGGCCCTGGCTGCCTTTGAGCCAAATCCTCCCAGAAGCTGAGAATTGGATATCCAGGTTTAATTGTGGTATTCCCACTTTGCAATAAATAAGTGGATTATGGCTTCCAGTATGGGCCCTCAGTCTCCAAAAAGTTTGTCTAGAATTCTAATCTGTAGAATGACTTTTTGGGGATAAGCAGTTTTATAACTTGCTACAAATGCAGCAGCCACACAAATAATAGTGTCCTGAGTTCAGCTAATAAATATTTTTAAAGCTATACAGCCTTCTTCATAGGCATGGTGAAGAAGAGAATAATGGTTTAAATGATGTTAAATAATACTTACAGTGTCTGCTTTGGGCCAGACTCTCAGATACAAGCTTAATCCCTATTATTTTATTTATGCCTCACTCCTAGTAAGATCATATTCTAGGAAACACATTGCACAAGATAAACTGGGCGTTATTTGCAGAACTAAAATTTGCAAGTTGCAAGTTTTTTGTTTATTTATTTATTATTTTGGACTTTTGGGAGGGGCACCAGCAATCAAACTGAGGACATTGAACTGGAGGCAGGTGCTATGGCACTGAGCTACATCCCTTGGCCCCTGCAAGATGCAATTTGGATCCCTGCAACTGCGATCCTATATTTTGCAATAGAGGCATTGCCTCAGCCACACCTGAATTCCACATCTGATTTTACATGAAAAATAAAGCTTGATAAGAGACGATGAAGGTGCTCTGCATATTGTTTTCTTTATCTTATTTTTCAGTGGTGTCCAAGCTTCATTAAGGACAGGCAAAGAAACAGACTCAGCAGGATGAGTTTGGGCCAAGTAAACATAAGAAAATAAGTACAACCTCTGCAGCATGAGGGTGGCCACCACGGAGAGAAACACTAGGGCTATAATTTACATGCAAATTAAATGTTTAGCTGTCACAATGGTGATCAAATGATTCTTTTGACAAATCAGTCAACTAAGGATACTCAGCTTTTGCTTGCCTCACACATCAGCAGTAAGGAGATAGTGCTGAAATTTTTAAATTGAAGAGGTTTCATTTCCATAGGACTTACTCTTTACTTTTTATTTCCTCAGAACTACTTTTGCCTTTTTGTTCTCTGTTTGGGTTAATTTATTGCAGCAGTGATTGAAAACTCGTACAGGCTCCAGTTCATCGTGATTGTCTTAGAAACAAGTGGTCAACATCAGAAAGAAAACAATGATTATTGTCAATGAAACATCTGGAGTCTACCTGATACTGCTAACTAGGGTTCCCAGTGGCCATGGGACCTGTACTATTTTTTTTGTATTTGAATAAAGAAGAATGCAGTATGCTAGAATACGCTTAATTAAAAAGGTGACATTGACAACAATATGAAATCACTCCAGCAAGGTAGCACTAACAATTATTGAGCTTCAGTTTCTGGGTATAGCATTGCAGCTTGAGTAGGCTATTTTTGTTTATCTGCAGAAAGACAACAAAACAAGAGTGGTATTAATGTACAAGGCCCTTGAGTACTTAACCTTGTAGGGGCATCTAGAACATCACTTTTTCAGTGTATATTCTTTAGATTTGTGTAAGTGAAAGACATGACAGTGTGATGCATTGCTCACTGGATTTGCACACGTGCGAAGTAACTGTCCTGGTAATAGAAACACAAATCCAGACAACCTCAAAATTATTTTTGTCACTAGAGCAACAGAAAAGGTACTTTCAAAATGCTAATAATTTTAAAGAAAATTTTTTTATACCAGGTATCAAAGTGCAGAAGCAGATACAGAAAATTGATAGTACAGTTGGAGTTTGAAGTTCACTAAGGTTTAAAAAACAAATGTCTTCACGGCATGGGACCAAGGATCTGATGGACAGTGATGACTGAGTCAAACTACTTGCTCATTGAATGAGATTTCTGCCACTTGAAAGTGCCCTTTGCAAGGCTATTTTATTTCTGGGAAGCTTGGTTTCTCATTTACAAAATGGGATAATGAGCAAGCACCTAATACATAAATTGTAGCGATGCAATGGAAAGATGCTTTGAAAGCCCTGAAGTTGTTCTGGTTACACAATTACAGATCTGGGTACCTAAAGTCAACTGCCATCAATGAGTGGTTGTGCAGTGGATGTATATGTATGTATATATATATATATATATATATATATATATATATATATATATATATGTGTGTGTGTGTGTGTGTGTATGTCTATATATATATCTGGGCTGTATGATTACTAGATAGGTCTGGTATGCATTTGTGGCTTATTATGGGAAGCAGAAAGGGTGTGTAATTGGATAGTTTCAATATGAACCCTTGGTTAATCCTTTGTGATGATTCTATTCCTTGTTCCATAGTGGAGGTGAATAGAGCACTTCTTCTTTCCAGAAAATGCCAGTATTGAATGTTGGTGAATTTTCAATGCAACAGTTTCACACTTGATACCTATGGACTCAGTGCAAGTACTACTTTGAAATTTCCTAGCCCCTTGAAAAGGGCAAATAGCTCAGTGGTTTATGTGCCTGCCTGGCAAGTGCAAGAACCAGGGTTTGATTTGTGTTACTGCATGTGGTGCTAGCCCCAGGGCTGGGCATGGTAGCACTGGCCTGTAATCCAGCTCTGGAAAGGCTGAGACAGAAAGATTATTACAAATTGGAGCTACACAGTGAGGCCCTGTACCAAATAAATGCATAAAAGACTTTAAAAGTATATGTTTAAAATAAATTTCCCCACCAAGCCACATGGATATCGGAAGCAAACCAAACATTTTCTCACTTTTGGGTTCCCTTTATATGAAAGAGAAAACTAAGTTTTCTAATTCATTGTGAGCTTGCAAAGGATGCTTAAAGCAATGTGTATAAACACATTCATATCTTTTCAGTCTCAGTGGTTGGTATTTACTATTGCCCCTAATCTACCATCTCCTTCAGTTTGGCATGAGTCTAAAAGAAAAATGTAAAGACAAAAGTCTGCAAATGTTGAGATGATCCTGCACTTCTGAATCATTCAATATTTATTGCATCTATTCTCTTCCACCTTTCACTGGGAGTGAAAAACAGAACAAACACATTTAAACCAACTACACTGTGCCTATATTCCTGCTTTAACTGTGAAGACCAACATCCAGTGGACGTACTGATGTAGGTATTTGCACAGATAGAGGAGAAGGGGGCAGTGGTGTGGAGAGAGGGTCCAGAAAGACATGCTAATTGAAATATAATTACTGCTTTTAGTATAGAGGAGATTCTCTAAAAGACAAAAATCAACTGAACAGAGATGTTTTCTGTCTTAAACTTTAGTTACTGTATGCTCAGTTCTGCAGTTTCATGGAATCTATGTTGTCCACATGAGAGTATTACACAGCATTTCATAAGTTTTCACAACTTAGAAATAAGGGAATTAGAAACAAAGGCTGTCTGGAACAGCCCAGTGATGGAGTGCATTGTCATAGGTTGTACATGCAAGTGCGTGTACATGTAGACCTTGGTTGTTAGGTGCGGTATACGGTCCTGCGCTTCTGACACACTAGAGCTGGTGCTTACCTGAAGGTTACTATGACTGTTCCCAATGTGGCTGAAGTGAATCAGTGAATCTTTGTTTACTTGAGGATCTTCCAGCTGATCTGTGTCAGTTTTGATCACTGTAAAATACCATATAAGGTTATGCTGGAAACTAGATTTCAAAGGAAAAAAATTAAACCAAATTTATAGCAATGTCTTATATGAAAATTGGACACGTCTCTGTACATTTGATACTTTACATGAGTAAAAGCATTAAACCAGCAGCTGGAGAATTCATTATATAGTTTTAACCTTAATGCTCTTAAAATAGCACTAACATAACAACAAAAGACTAATGATATGACTTAACATTATTGGAGTAATTGACTCCAAATATAAATGTAAATGTAAATATAAATATGGTACAGGATCTTGTCACATAGCTTGTAGTGATCTTCCTATTTTCAGCCTCCCCAGCGCTGGGGTTACAGGTGTGTGCCACTACACTTGGTCTTGGTGGCTGGCTCAGTACGCCTAGGGGTAGGGCTGGTGTGGCATGTAGAGTAAGGGATTGAACCCTGGTCCCTGTGCTTGCCTAAGCAGGCCCTTAGTTCACGGAGCTATCTTGCTGGCCCTAACAATATTTCATAATTATAAACCAGAGGTGTTTAGATATGAATGGTGATGATGATCATACAACAGACTTAGAAAGTATAAATATACAAAATTTAGCAATTAGTGTATTAATGCTTATCCATTAATACATACATTTTATGAATTTTATACCATTTATTCTTTATTAAATATGAAAGAACCTGTTGACAAATGGCCCATTTTTAGTTTTAATAATGAGACAACAGAATATATATTTCTGAATTACTAATCGATGCAGGTTGTTTTTGCATTTCAAAAGGTTAATGACGCATTAAGAATTCTTCATTTTTGTGTGTTCCATTTTCTACTGAGCAATATTTCTGAGGGAGAGGGGATAAAGCAGAGAGGAGAAAGATGCAGAACTGCCCGAGACTGGCGTTATGGAAATCAGCAAATGATGGGAAATGATTCAGGCTATTTTCCTTTTTAGTTCGTATCAGAGATTCATTGCATTTAGATATAAAACATGGAAAGTATCCTATTATAAATTCAAAGCTGTAGTTAGATCAGCACATTAAAAGCTGCTTCAAGATCACATTATTTTATCATGTTGATTTCTTTATATCTCTTATAGAAAAATAAATGCCAATTGGGCTGTAAATTTGAGAAGAATATCTTCTTTCTTTAGAAGAGTGAGTAATGGGAATATTATTTTGTGGAGAATTTGATTTGGGAGCTGAGGGAGTGATCTTATTAGCACAAGACTCCTCTGGCCTGTAATCTCATAACTAAGGGATATATATTAAATCCTTTTCAATTTATATTTTTTGACAGGCTATTATTCATTGTTATTGTGGAGATTTTATAAAATAATTGTTCTCTTGAGAAATCATGGGTACTTTTTTTGAGGCCACAGATTCATGAGAGCTTTAAGTGTAGGCCATGTATCCATTCATGGGTTAG
The DNA here is from genome assembly GCA_004027025.1 of Myocastor coypus. Taxonomy (NCBI): domain Eukaryota; kingdom Metazoa; phylum Chordata; class Mammalia; order Rodentia; family Myocastoridae; genus Myocastor; species Myocastor coypus. The sequence continues at coordinate 5,577 of PVJA010018650.1, forward strand.
AAACCCGCTTGTATCCACTTCCCGTAACACATACTTTATTTGTTAAGTTTCTGACACTTCTTTCTTCTGAGAAGTTAAAAATGATATATCACTATTTTGTGAAGTAAAATTGATTAGAAAGAACAATAAACATAATTCTTTAACCATGAAATCCAATATATTTTGAATACTTGGCTGGACTGCATAACGATAGTCATATGTTTCCTTCCTGGAGACACCTAGGCTAAGGCAAAGGCCTCTTGATAAATAGTCTGCATAATACTTCTTATAATGGAAGATGTTTCACCCTTGGCCTTTCTCATTATTAATTCTTCTCTTTGATATGACAAAAATCCATCGCCTTTAATATATTGATACCTATTCATTTCTGTCAGGTCATTGCCAGAAGGAATAAAAAGCCCAACTGATTCACTTTTATTTTGCTCAACAATACCAAGAGGTTTTAATGGTCAATGGTATGAAAATTCAGTTAATTCAGCAATGGTTCTGAGTGGAAACATCATATATTAGGTTATGCTCAGTGTTAAGGGCTACATTAGGACAACTCTTATTTCTAAATCTCTGCCACATAATACCATGTATCCCAAACTAGGGGCAAGATAAGATCGAGAGACATCTTAGGGGATTATGTAGAACATGAACTTTTAACAGAGTAGACTAAATTTTACACCTTGCCTTTGATACTAGCTATAGTACTTCTGATGAAGCACTACTTCATTGCTTTGGTTCTTTTCTGAATCTTTTCTCTATTAATACATGTCTGTGGTACACAGAAAGATTACATTTCTTTTGGGGAACAAGAACATGCGTATGGTACAAATTAATTCTTTTATTAATCTTCCTCACCTCTCCTATTTTAGCACCTTCTTCCATCTCTGTCCAATTCAAAAGATTTTTCCCTCTATTTCTATTACCTATCTTTTATTTTGTCTTTGTATTTATTTTTTTTGTCTTTGTATTTATATTTTACATTTCTTGTATAAGAGAAACCATGTCATATTTAAGCTTATACACCTAATTTATTTAACCTAGCTTTATGGTTTCAAGTTACTCCATTTCCCCACAAATGACTCAAGTTTGTCCTTCTTTATGGGAAAGGTAGTCCACCATTGTATGTAGATAACAAATATTCTTTGTCAGTTCATCTGAGGATGGGCATATAAGAGGCCACTTCCAAGATTTAGTGGTTATAAGTTTTGCTACTATAAACATGGGTATGTATATATTACTGTAACATATTTAACTCTTTCAAAAAGGTACTTGGAAGGGGACTATCTCAACCAAATGAATTTTCTATTTTTAAGTTTTCGAGGGATCCCCATATTGATTCCGTAGTTATTGTCCTAGTGTACACTCCCACCAACAATATAGATAGGTACCTTTTTCCCTACAGCCTCCTCCAGATTTGTTATTACTTGATTTCCTGATGATAGCCGTTATTTCTGAAGTAAAATGAAATCTCAGTATTGATTTAATTTCCATTTCTATCATGGACAAAGATGTTGAACATTTTTCATATATTTATTGGCCATCGTTACTTCTTCTGAGAATGTCTATTTCAGTTGCATATTTTATTGGGTCTTTTTTGTTTTTAGAAATTTTTATTTATTTAATCTAATTTTTTTTTTTGTTTGTTTCAGAACTTTTGTTTGTGTGTTTGTCTATTTTTATGGCCGGCTCAGCGTGCCCTGAGGGCAGGGCTAGTGCAGCATGTGGGCCAGGGATTGAACCGCAGTCCCTGCAGCCACCCAAGCTTTCCTAAGCAGGCGCTTTAGATGACTGAGCCATCCTGCCGGGCCCTAATTGGGTCTTTTATTTTGCTTTAAATTTAAGTTTCTTGACTTGTTAAAGTACCTACTTGTGAGAAGGAGTTGAATTTGCCTGGGATATTGTAGACCAATTATAAAGTAAATTCTCTCTCATTTCCTTTAATGGCCACATATAGATTTTTCATCAAGTGCATATCTTCTGCCTGCCCATATAATTTCAAACTAATGTATGAGCTAAGCACAGAAATTAGATAACACTTTTACTACTGGTTTTCAGGTGAGCATTGGCGTCATGTAAAGGCTGATTCCAAATGGAGAATCTGGGGTCCAACCTCAGACTCACCAAATCAGAATCTGCAAAGTAAAGAGATCCTCAGGGTATTTGTCAGCCTAGCCAAGTTTAAGAAGCGCTATGCCAGAGTATCACACTTCCCTTGCAACAAAGTCGATCAGCTGTACTTTTGGTTATCTATTCCCTTTCATAGTTACCTGCAATTTTGATGATTTTGTGATAATAGACACACATAACATTCGTACCAGGTCAACACTAGCTCAGTTTCACACACACATACACATAGATACACACCCCAGGGAAACATCCTTCTGCAGAGGGCTGGCACATAGAACCTCAGTGAATGTTTATTGAGTGAGATAAAATAACCACAGTCAGGCGAGCAGACTCTCCCATCTGTTCTACAGACATGCACCAGCCATAGAAAGGCCTGGGGAGAGATGAATGTGCTTGAGCTTTTTGCCAGGAGGCATTACTGATGCCCAGTGGGGAGGAAGACTTTGCTGTCCTCTGCCCTTGCCAGGAGATCTGCTGGGGCTTAGAATGCCTGTCAAATATGTACATTCAGAACAAAGGACCCAGAGTCTCCTTGCTTCTCTTTACCTGGCATGGCAAGCTTGGTGATGCAATGCCTTGGGGACAGTTTTCTTTGGGTCATAGATTTTCTAGCTCTTAAGAGTAAAGGAAAAGGCAAATGCCCTGGCCCCAGGGTTACATTTTCCCACTTGAGACTAATCTGCTAGAATTTCTCTCTTGATTTCAAATTTCCAAGTTGGTGATTCCCAGGCTCACATTGAATGTATTTATAGTAGGAAAACTGGTAGCAAAAATTGCCACAAAGAGGAAATGACTAGAAAGAACAAAGTACTTTGGGAAATGTGGCAAACAAGAAACTTTAGGGTCCTAAGGATTTTGGCATGTTAATTGGGCTGCCTGGTCATGAACAAATCCAATGTGGCACCCCATCATGCTACAATGTAGCAAACATATCCAGAGTGAGTTTTATCAACTTTGTCCTCATTGCAGTTTTATTGCAAAGATGCAACACCTAATGCCCACCACTGAACAGAATGAAGGTTTCTTTTAGCCCATCTTGCAGTCCATGGCTGGCAGGCTCCACAGAATAAACAGCCTGGCAAAGGCACATCGTGGAGAAGAGTTGCTCCTGTTGTGGCATCAAGAGACCAGAATGAAGGGCAAAGGCCAGAGCTAGCTAAGCCCTTCCAGGCCACAGCTCCAGCGACCTGTCTCCTTAGGGGACCCCACCCACAACAACAAGCCTCATCCTGACCTCATATTCTATTCTACTCTCCAAATCCTTGCCTATGAGTGCATGAGGCTCTGGGGGAGCATCTTGACAGAAACCATAACACTCATGCACAACTCTTTATGCAAAATACACTTAGTTTATCTCAAAGGGTTACCCAAATTTAACAGTGCCAGCATTGTTGAGGTGTTGAAGTCCAAGACCCATTCTGACACATAAGGCAAATTGTTAGCTGCAAGTCTCTTGAAAATCAAAACTAAGTTAAACCTGCCTAATGCAGGGTATCCATTCCCAAGCCAGTGGAGACAAAGCAGGACCAATGCATAAAGGGAGGAGGCTGAGTAGGCAAGGCACCCTTCTACTCCCTCAGGGACCCTCCTAGCCAAGCCTTATCTCTTAAGTGTGTCATTCACATGGCCTTCATAATCCAATCTCTTTCCCAAAGCTACACCTTTGAGCACAGGGTTCTCTGGGGCAAATACATATCCCAAGTATTTTAATGAAATTCCAGGCAATAATCCCTGCACTCTCAGAACTGGACTCTCCCTCTCAGTGTGGTAGCATTCTGGCATTGTTATTTCACCCTGAGCCCAAGGTCTGCTTTAGCAAAATTGTTAAGCCTAGAGGCTTCATTCTGCAACCCACTTCATTTTGGACTCACATATGGTACTAGAAATCTAATGAACTGACAATAAACAATGTTTTCACAAACCCGCTCGTTGTTCTTGCAAATTTTTTCCCTTTCTGTTTTATAAGCAAAGGTGTCATTTACTCACTTTGATCAGTTTCAGATGGAGTTAGGAAAACAATCAGATTAACAAGTACGTGAGAATGAAATCTCTGTTACTCCTTTTAGGGATAATTTCCCCTAACTTACATGGAATCTTTATTCACAGGAATTTGCAACAATCTCAGGGACATATTTAGAACACCATACATGAGATTAATTAATGAACAGAGCACTGAATGCTTATAAAAGTCTAGATCACACTATCTGGGGGATCAGAAAACCCTCATAACTCAATGGCTTGCAAAAATGAAATCTTTGTAGTATGTGGGTAGTGTTAGGATGGCAATAATGTGGACTGGTGAGGAGCAGCAGGTGAGGATTACTCTGTGCAGCCATCCAAGGACCTAGGACAACAGAGTCTCTACCGTCATCCCTGTGAAGCTTCCTAGGTTCCTCTAAATACTGGCATCAGTTGGCAGATAGGGCAAGAGAGAGGGAATCATGCATAGGAAGTTTTGATGGTGCATGGCTTCTGCTCATCTGAAATTAAATCACAGGGAAGCCAGAAAATCTCACCTGACTGTGTGCCCAACTTGGCAGCCATCCCTCTGCCACTGCTGCACTCAAGTGCATTTAAAAACAGCTCCGCTCCTTTTGTTTCTTTCTCTTGCTCCTCCTCAGAGAGGTTTGGCATTCCCTTTCCCTGTTTGAAAGTCAGTTCTCCGCCACAGAAAACCCCCTCCACCCACCTGAAGAGCAAGAATAGAATCTTGGCATGCTCCCTTTTAACAGCTGCTAACAATTCATCCCGTCTCCAGTTCATAGGTTTCACAAGGATATTGTGAGAATTAATGAATTATTGTCAGTGATCACCAGCGGTTAGTTCATTGTGTTTATCCTGTGCCTTGAGAGAGTGCAGCGTTCAGGCGCAGGGTTAGCCTCCGTATGAGGCGGAGTGCTGGTTGTCATAGCTGAGCCACGTCCAGGTTAACATGCATATTCTATGCAGTGTGCAGAGTCACTCCTGGTTGTAACACCCTTTGCTATTGTTCTGTGTATTTTTAAAGACGTAATTTCCTAGAAGAAAAGGTAAGATTAAAAACAATTGACATCTTTGTTAGTATGCTGGTAGTAGAATCTTCTTGCTGGGTGACCTTGGACTAGCTAATTAGCCACTTTGTGCCTCAGATTCTCTTCTATCAGTGCTTCTCAAATTTTATAAAAGCAGCTCATTAGGGCATCTTGGTAAAGTACACATGTCAGGCTCATAGATCTGGAGTGGGGCCTGGGTTTCTGTACTTCTGTGTACTTCCTCTATGATTTGGATGCTATTCCTGTGATACTTTGGATAACCTGAGAATGGGAGCCAAGAATCTGCCTCATAAACTGTAGGTGGTCTTGACATGAAGTTTGAGGAGCGTTGCTCTAGAGGGGCTGCCCTTGACTTTGAAAGGGTTGGTGGTGATGGAGTAAATCACATGTAGAAGGCCTCTAGGCCCCTGAGAATGGTGTTTTAGTGTGCTTAGTTTCAAAATGCAGTCCTTGGACCACTATGTTCTAGAGCAGCAGACTGAGTAAGGAGGACTGATGTGCTCCTGGGTCTTAGTTCTCTAAGAGTCCTGTGTTCTCAACAGACTTTTCTTATGTGGGGATCACATGTAGACAGAATTGACTTTAAACCAAAGTTTGGGAATTTGATTCAGGGTGCAGTGTTCCTAGCAGGTCCTAAGTCTTTTTGTCTTCCAGCTGAGAGCATGCCCTTGCTGTGGCCTTGAGATAAATAAGTACCCTGGGCCTGAGAGGGCCCACATCGGAGGTCCCAGGTCTAGTGACCTGTAATCCTAATGATAGTCCATTGCTACTCCAATGTTAGGGTGTTAATCATGTGGAAATAGGCTGGCCAAATAGCTTAGTGGACAAAAGCACCTCCAAGCAGGTGCAGAGGCTGGGACTGCGATTGCTAGGCCTGCCGTGCCAGCCCTGCCCCCTGAGGCATGCCGAGATGGCAATTGAGAATGGGCATAGTGATGTGCTTCTGTTATGCCAGCTTTTGGGAAGCTGTACACAGGCAGATCACTAGGAGTCTGATCTAGTAGTGAGACCCTGAACACCCTGCAGACCCTTCCCTAAAATATGCTTTAAAAAATCATGTGGAAATATTATGAGGCCTTGATCCAGGGCTTTTAGGTTGGATTCAGGGAATTTGAACTTCCTAATATTCCCTAGGTGATATGCTCTGTATCTGTAGATCACAGAGTGGCAAGGCTGTATATATCACTTGGGATTTAAAGCCAGCCTATGTGTGAGTAGGTCAAGGTGCTCCATTCTCACTTAACCTGTGTATAACCTGCTTGGCCAAGCAGAATTTCGGAAACACCCCCAATACTTTAGGGCTGTGAATTTTACTCATACATAGAGTATCAATAACTCTCTGTTCCTCTGTGCTGTACATCTCTAACCTATCAAATACAATTGTTCTTTCTTTAAAATTTTTCCTTAACACAAGGACGGGTGTTTACTGCTGAGTGACCAATAGAGCATTCTGAAGTTTGTGGACACCACTTGGCTCATGTGTGAATACTCCTATTGCTTATTCTTTTGGGGGTCTGAGCATCTATAACTGACCTGGAAGGAGTTTATCAGGAGTTTACCTATCATTTTTGACTCTGTCTGCCTCAGGAATGGTACATCTGTCCTTTAGCTTACAGCTGTGGTTGACCACAAGGTCTTTTGTTGCGTGCATGGCTTCTGCTTTTCAGCATAATGCGTTTTGCTTTATCCATACCCACTTGTGCTAATTGCAACAGAGCAGCACATTTTGTATCCCATCTGTTTCCATGATTGATTGTGTTTTAGCTGAGGATGTCCTAGAAGGTTAAACAAGAAAATCAGGTTTCAATGTGACCTGTCAAATTATCATAACTATGCTTGTATCTCCTGCACGTAAGCATGACTTTCTACACCGGATGGTATCTTGAAGGACATAAGGAATGTTTATTTGAGGTTGATCATGTGATTTCTCATTGGTTCCCACTCTGGACAAGCTTACATTGAACTTCGTTGCTTGTAATATCTACATTAGCTGGCTTATACCCTCCATAATCAGCCCTTCTGGCTATGAATCTTGTGAATTTAGGGACCAAATGGGAACGGTTGTAACAATGAGAAGGATTGTAAAGAGCTTAGTAATAGTTCCCAAGAAGCTGCTGGTTGTAAGAATTGCTGATAACACGTTAAGTTGTTTTGCTGTATAGTTAGTTCATTCTTGTTATCCATGGCAGCTATGTATGGTAAAAATCACTGAGAATGTTGACTTACCAAATATTGTCCCGAGAGCAAACATAAGATTCAGTTCTTGTGAAACTCTGGTCATGTTTACATCAACTGATCAACATATAACCTGACTTCAGATAGGTATCTTACTTAATGTATACTGATTCACTAACATTCAACTCATGGCGAATATACATCATGACAGAGGGGAGTTATGTAGCATATATATTTTCTCTACATCATGGCTTTCTGGGCTTATGAGCAGGGGATGGCACTACAATATTTTATTTGGAGGTCATTTTAAATAGTGAAACCACCAAATAACAGAGCAAAGTTTGCAAAAAATGTGGTATTAAAATGACCACAGAAAGGATGCTTTGCAGTGTGAGAACTGAAGTAAGAGACAGATTACTATTTTTTTTATTTAACCTCACATGATATACATCTTTGTCAACTCAAAATTTTCACGAGTTTGCCTGCCTTTTCAGGTGACCCATGAAAATGTCAATGGGTATTGATTTGGGGGTTAGAGATTAAGTTTTGTAAGTAGGTAAATCCATGAGTAATGAAGAGTGACTGTTATATACACTACTCTCTAAGCCTCTCCTTGTCAGCTGGACCTTCCTCTTTTGGCTCTGTTCTCACTTAGAGGGGCAAAGTCATCTGCCACAAGCCATTGTCCAGCTGCTGGAAGTGTGTGCAGGGGTCTATGGTTTATGTAAACAATAGTATGTCAGAACCTCAGTCATACCTTGTTATATCCAAAACCCTCTCTTCATGATCAAGCATGATAGGAAGGTTTGTGCAATGATGTTCAAGACACTTAGACCAGCGTACAGATTCCTCTGTGTCAAACTTGCAATCATTATGGGAAAGGAGGCTCAACTATAGCATGGTGAGTGGTAAATACCTAATGGAAGATAGGTATGTTCTTGCATTACAGATTTCCAAATCTATTAAATGTTCTTCAGTATTTGTCTCCCTCTGAAATCTGTATCTGCCTCTTAGACCAAGGGGGTCTGTGCTGTATCAGCATCTTTCCGTTACTATAACAGATAATTAAGATAATCAACTAATGGAAAGAAAAAGTTTATTTCGGCTGACAGTCATGAGATGTCAGTCTGTGACCAGGCAGACATTGCTGGTAGGCTTCAGGTAGTAGGCCAGTACATTGTGATAGGGTCGTGTGTCAGAGCATGGCTGGATAGTAAACGAGAGAGAGAGAGAGAGAGAGAGAGAGAGAGAGAGAGAGAGGTCAAGGTCTCATGAAAACTTCCTTTGAAAGCGTGATCCTAATCATCTAAATGTTCCCACCAAGCTCTGCCTTTTAAAGCTTCTGCCCCAGATACTGCCAGCACCAAGGAGCCATGTGTTATTCCACATACCAATTCCCCACAATGAGTATGATCATTATATACTGTGAACATGTACTAAAACCAGAACAGGTCTTTGGAGGACACTCCAGACCCACACTGTAGCAGCCAGTGCCTTGCGTAGAGTACATCAGATGCATGAGAATATATCTGAGCTAGAGGTTTGAAGACCCCAGTTAGCTCAGTTTTTCAAACCCTATTGATATATTCCCATGAGATATTGATGAAGTGGAAGTTATAATTGCCAAAACAATTGATTATAACCCCAAACTTATAGACTTAAGTTTCCGTGTATATACATTTTCTCCTGAAAATTTAATTATTTCAAATACTGAGAAACATTAATTTTATAGGTGGTATTAATATATCTACCATTTATGTGCTATAAATAGCACTTTACTGTTCTTGTATTTCTTATCTAACTCTTTATCCATTCATTAAACTTTTGGCATCATTGTACCTCTTGACATTTTGGTGTGCATAACATTAACTGGACTTCTGGATTTTCGCATGAGTTTTTTTTTTTTTTTTTTGTCTTTTTTTGAGACAGGGTCTCACTATGCCATTCACACTGGCCTTGAGCTCACTTTTGTAGCCCAGGCTGGTCTCGAACTTGCAGTGATCCTCCTACCTTAGCCTCCAAAGTTCTGGGATTATGGGCATGCACTACCATGCCCGGCTCACATGTTTTTTTTATTAGTTTGTGTAACAATTTCTTTATCTATAAAGTTATGGAGTTGCACAAAAGATGTCAAATACTCTCTTGTGGGTGAAATTTCTGTGGTTTTTATTCAATGGATATCTTAATTTAGAGAGGTTAGGGGATGCATTTGTGATAACCATAAAGAGGAATAAATTGGAATCACTTGCAGGAAAATGAATGCACCCTGGCAAAATGTTGAATGAGACAAATCAAACACATAAGCTTAACTATTATTTATCTTTTCTATGAGAAACCCAAGGTATAAAGAGCAAAATTAAAGATAGAAGTAGGAACTAGGGAGATAGGACTTTTGAGAAAGAGAAGGGCACCAAGAGTTGGGCAGAGGGGGCTCCTGGCAGGATGGCTCAGTGGTCTAAAGCGCCTGCTTAGGACAGCTTGGATGGCTGCAGGGACCGCGGTTCGATCCCTGGCACCACATGCTGCGCCAGCCCTGCCCTCAGGGCAGACTGAGCCGGCCATAAAAAATAAATAAATAAACAAACAAACAAAAGTTCTGAAACAAGAAAAAATAAAATAAAAAATTTAAAAACAGAGCTGGACAGAGGGCTAAAAAAAAGATGTTTTATCTACATGTACCAATTCCTCATGATGAATATAATCGTTAAGTATTGCAAACTTATACTCCTAAGGAACACAGAATTACCTCATAGTTTTGTTGTGAAAATTAAATAAGTATAAGTAACAACAAGAACAAAAAAAGAACTTTAAATTTTGAACCTTGAACTTTCATTGGAGTATAGTTTTTTGTTTATTTTCTACTGTTATAGAATAACTGAGTGAGTAATTTGTAAAGGACAAAAATGTATTACTCATAGTTCTAGGTCAAGATAATGGCATGTGGTAATGGCTTTCTTACTGTGCCCTCATATGGGGGGGTAGAGAGAGAAAGAGAAAAAGGAAGATGAGGGAGGGAGAGAGACAGAGAGACAGCAAGGGATACAGATCACTGTTCCAACAGTTCCTTTCTACACTCTGGTAGTGACTGATAGGTTCTGTCATGAATATAAACTGCTAAATTATTATCATGGCCCTGACTCAACATGGCTCAATCTGAAAACAGCAGCTTATCTTCACAATGACCGCTTCCTCCTTCTTCACCACTCCGGTCCTGGATACCTTTCCTGGGCACACAGTGGAGCCCTGATCAGCTCCTTATGTGCTGCTGATCCTGCCTCTCAAACTCCATCCACAGCGAAAGTCTGTAAGATCTCAGACTTCATTGTCTCAGGTCAGCTGATCACCCCCATCTCCCTCAGATCCTTTCCATGTCCTCGGAGTCAATAAAGACCCCTTCCCTTTCTTTTAATTCTGCTTATTTGCTGCACTGGAAATACCTATGTGTGCCAAACTTGTGGCATGCATGCCACAACAAGCAATTTGTTATCGCTGAAAGCAGTAAAAGGTTCATTGTCTCTGCTTTGGTGGCTTTCATTCACTGACAGCCCTCCTGACTTATACTTCTCCCTGGAGGCCACACCCTATTGCAATAGGGATCGAGTTTCCAACACATGAATATGTGAATTTGGGGAGATGTACTTAGACCATGCAATTCACTCACATTGTGTCCAGGGCTAACTTCATACTGCCATTGTAAAGATGAAGATTTGTAGGAGCGTTCATGTGACCTGAGAAGTATAGAATGTTTCATGTATCTGTATCTTTGCAGAAAGTGCTTGCTGTCCCCTGCTGTAATGCAAAAATTACAGTATAGACTGGGAGAACTATGGGAATTAGAACATGTATAATAGCTCTAAAAGAGTTTGGGCAAAGTTGGCCAAGGGGGAGAGGTCAGCCTTCAATTCTAGAGAACTCAGGTTCAAGTGTACCTCTAAGTAAGAGACCTCTCTTTAGGTGTATGTATCCTTATAGTTTCAACTGAAAAAGAAATAAAAGCAACAGTAAAGTATAGCAGTAACTTCAGGTTAAAAGTCTGTTGTGACAAAACAACCTCAGAGTTCCATGGCTTTTGGGAGCAAACCTGCCTACCTTCCCTGTGCTTCTGTTCCATGTTCTCTTTTTTGGACTTGGCTTCAGAGCTTTCTCCATCAGGCCATTGCCAGCAAAAGGGGTAAGGCGAATCTTTTGACTTAAAATTTCTATGTAGAAATGACCCATATTGCTTTGTATTTTATTGACAAACACAAGTCATATAGGCAAATTAGTGTTCAACTGTATGGGTATGTTTAATATTCTGCAGATAAGGAAAAGAGGCAGATAAATGTGTGAACAACAGTGCACTCTTCCTTGCAGAATTAGTACAGTGAAAGTATTTTGTTACTTAAAAGGAAGTGGCCTTAGCATATTTGCAAGGGGGGAAATAAAACATGTAGAAGGCAGTAATTTGTGTACCACAAAGGTCTTTTGCTACTACTGTGGTAGAAGTAGACTTTTACCTGGATAATGTAAGATTCTAAGTCTATGGGTTAGGCCAGAGAGCATGGTAAAATTAATCATCTATCATATGGGACTCACCCGATATAATGATGGCAAACCTTTTAGAACTTTTCATGATATAAACAGCCCACTGGTGCACACATGCCATGGGTTCACAGAGGGGTAACTATTAAACTGCAGATTCTGATGAGGGTCAGGGCTTTAGGCCTGAAATTCTGACTTTCTAACTTGCTCCAAGAGGATGCTGATGCTACCAACCTGCTGATCACACGTTGAGTACCATGAGTCTAAATCACCATACTCTAAAGCAAGACAGGGAAGCAAGTATTCATTAACAAGCTATGTGTATGCAAAAGGTTAAATAATGAATGAAAAAGGAATGAAGGTACCCAACTGGAAATGAAAAGCATTTTGAGACACTGCAAAGCAGAAAAGTGGGCCTTGACAGCAGGATGGACTTGTGAACGAAAAAGGACAGGGCTGAAGGAGTCCTGACTGGTGGTGGCCAGGAAAGGTGGTGACACCCATTGCTAGCTGGGGAAGAATTGCATCCAGTAACTTTGCTTCCCATTCTGCCAATAGCCTGTGTGTGACAGAATCTGAGGCAGAGGAAACGATGTAGTCTTCAATCACTGGCAAGACTCCAGAAAATGGGCAATAAATGTTTTCCAAGCACTCGAACATGAACAGCAGTTGTCAGAATTCACATCTTGAGATGGTAACAAGTGATTCAGTACGGTTAATAAAAACCATTCCACATCTCCATTGATATGAAGTATGTTTTATTTGAGTTTTGATTGTCATAAAATCTTCCTGGTTAAATCTTGAATGAAAACTGTAACGGTGGGATTTGACATTTGGAGATAAAAATTTCAAGCTGAAGTTACTCCGTTAAATTTTAGCATAGCTTTTTCAAAGACAAATCTGTGATTATTAGAAACAGCTGAATTATTTTTTCTGTTTAGTCCACTATTTTATGACCCTAGTGCAAGTACCTTGGCCATTATTACTAAGATGAAGCCCAGCCTTGCACTTAGACGTGTCTTGACCTGAGTGTTTCAGGTCTTATGTCAGACACAAACATGTCATTAGATTCAGATTCTATCACTTGGTCACTGTGATTCTGTGGGTATATTTTAAAGTTTCTGAGCTTTCTTTCTTTATTTATAGACTATGCATTAGTTTTCATTGTGCCTATAGGGTAACACATTTCTTTTTGTTTCTTTTGAGGCAAGTGGTAGCCAGGTGCTCTACAGGTGAGCTAAGCCTGCACCCTGTTAACAGTAATACCATATTAAATGAAATTACTCCAAGTAGGGTCTCACTGAATGTATAGTATATTTTTATATTTATGCTGCAAACCTGAAAGCACTTTTTCATACTTTTCAACATTGAGAATGAAGTATGTATGACTGTAGTCAAAAGATAGATAATAAAAAATGCAGAGGCCATGGCGAAATTGGAATATTTTTATATTGCTGGTGAGATTTTAATATGGGATAGACTGGAAAACAATTTGTCATTTTTTAAAACTGTTAAGTAGATTAGCCGTATGATCTCAAATTTCTAATTCTAGTATTGCATAAGAGAAATAAAAAATATGTCCACATATTTGAAAAATGACCACCATAAATATTCATAGGTATATTTGTCATAGTTATTAGCCAAATAAAACAAATGTTCACCAACTGCTGAGTGAATAAGGAAACTGTCCAATAGGCACAGAATATGCTACTCTTTGGTAATCAGAAGAAATGAAGTACTAATTCGTGCTGTAAAGTGGATGAGCACCATAAATACTTTGCTAAGTGGAAGCGACTAGACAGGAAAGATAACATGAAATGATTTCATGGCTTTCTCATTCAAGACAAATCTACAGAGGTATACTGATGTCTGAATGGGGCTACAGGTAGGTAACCAAAATGGACTTGAGCTTTCTTTTCAGGATGATATGAATGCCCCAAAGTTAGATAGCAGTGATAGCTGCGCAACTCTAACTTCACTAAGAATCATTGAATTGTACACTAACAGGTGAATTCCATGGAGTAAAATCATATTCTTACTGCTATTTTTTAATTTAAAATTTATGACAGCAAAACACACACTGATGTTTTATTTACTTATTTACTTACTTATTTATTTTTTGGTAGGACCAGGGTTCAAACTCATGACCTTGCACTTGCCAGGCAGGCACTTGTGCCATGGAGCTATTTCCCCAGCCCCACACTGATGTTTTAAAGAATGAATGATGCTCATTTTTGAAGATCTTAAGTATATCCATGTATTGTTTTAAGATGAAGACTGCTAGTGAAATACTTTTTTTTTTTTTTCCAAATTTCTGAATGTGTTGGGCTCTCCAAGTTCTCATAGATGTTTTAGCTTTCTCAAGTCAATAAAGAAGTCTTCAGTTTTCAGGACAGCAGGCTTAACCCTGCAACTAATAGCCTGAAGGCACTCAGGAGAATACTATCATCTGAAAACAATAGAAAGTTCAGTCAGTAAATGCAAATCAATAACGCTGGCTGATGAGTCCACATGAGTAAAAAGATATTTGTAAGATGGAGTGTCTTCACGTTAGCCATTAAACTTCTCATTCGCCAGTCCTTCATTAAATGCCTGTCTTAAAGAGAGCAATTGAATCTAAGATACCAGACGTGTTTGAATTATGGAGATCAACTGCTTCATTGCTGGCCTTGGGCTCAGGATAAAAGGAACTGAATTTAATATTCTCCTAGAAAATGATGCAAGGAGAGAGAGGTAATTGGCTGCACCTGGAAAATACCATCTTAAACTTCACATCTGCCAGAGATGTGGTTATGAAGTGCAAGTATATTCAAGACACCAGTTGTGTTAAATGATGAGGAGGGGAGACTCAAGCATCTGATGAAAGAAAGGAGAGAAGAGGGAAGCAGGGAGGGATCGGGAAGGGAGACGGAAAGAGGGAGAGAGGGAGGAGAGAGGGAGAGAGGGAAGCTGGAGAGGGAGAGAGGGAAGAGAGAGAGGGAGAGAGCGACACTGAGATGGAGACAGAGAGAGAGAGAGAGAATTCTTGGGGCTTGATTTTGAAAGATGGAAATTATGTAAAAGGTGGTTGAAGGAGCATGTAACTTCATCATAAATAGATAAATAGAAAAGGCAAAGTCTTGCATTCAGAAGTTTATTGGGGGGGGGGCTTATAACTGGGATGTAATCAGAGCAGCTCACCAAGCAAGCTGGTAGGGTACAGAGCAAAGATAGGAACTTTCCTCAGACTTCTGTTGTTCATGGTAAATGTGTCAACAAGTCCACTGGAATAGGAGGAATCTTAAGTTTGCTACCCAAACAACAAATAGAACCCTATGTCTCTTCTTCCTCCATCTGTAATATAGGGGTGCACATTGCCACATTTTATTGCTGGGGTAGAGGAATAAAAAGACCCACCCTACGTTTAACCAACAAATCACAATCTCTGAATGTTTGGCCAGTCAACATTATGTTTGTCCAGTAACAAGTCTTTTATTTCTCGATGCATATTTGTATTTGAGTGTGTTCTTGGGTGGTATAGTTCTTCACCTTCAGCACAAATTATACTTTGGACTGGATGACTATTTCAACAGAGGCCTCTCCTATGTGTTGTAGAATATTTAGCAGTATTCCTGCCTATTCTTAATGTTGGGGAGCTCCCTCTACTCCAGATGTGACAATATAAAAATCTCTGGGTATAAGGAATTCTTCCTTGGAGGATGCAACTGGACAAAAATTAGCATCTACGAATGACTGCTCATAGTTGTTTGCTGGCAAGCACTGTTAATGTCACTTCAGTCAAATTTCTGAGGTGAGCATGAGCAATCTGGGATTCTGGAAGTTTAGAACTATTACCCTTATCAGAGAGCCAGCCAAAAAATCACTAAGTTCATACATAAATAAGTAACTTGAAGTGATATGTGTACTGCATATAGGATCTGTAAGCCACAACATCTTCACTTTATCCATTAATCTTCAGAAGAAGATGGAAAGAGGACAGGGCAGTAACCAAGGCGGGAGATGTAATATTATTTTTTGTGGTACTAAGGATTAAGCTCAGACCTTTCAATTAAGCTAAATACCTAGTCTTTCACAAATTTTTAAAAAGATTTTAATTTGAGTTAGGGTCTTCCTAAATTGTTGTTTCCCAGGCTTTGCTGGAACTTATGATCCTCTTGTCTCAGCCTCCCACAGTGATGGGATTAGGCACATACATCACCATTCCTGGCACAAAGTGTAATTTTAAATAATACAGTCATCAAAGTTCCCTGTGAGAAGCTATCTTGGTCAGAAACTGAATGAAGTGTAGGAGCCAAGAACAAAAATGCTCCAGGCATGAAAAAGGAGGCAAAGGAGGAGGAGGAAGAGCAAAGGCCAAGAGCAACTTTAGCAAACATCAAGTTAGAGTAGCAGAATAGAGAAATGTGCTGGAAATACATGGAACAAAAATTTGAGGAATGAATGAATGAACTTATGTCCTCTGTGTACTCACTGTGTCTGAGGGTCATTTAATGTTTTTGCCCTCAATTCTGTCTTCTGTACATCATGATTAATACCTGTGCCCTATATGTCTGTTCTGAGAAGTTAAATGCTCAAGTGGTAATAAACCTTTGCAAGAGCATAGTCCATGCTTACATTCCTGGACTTTCAGTACTTATCATTTTACATTGCTCCTAGTACAGAATAATATTATAAGCACTGTTTAAAAAGAAAAAATTAGACATTTCACATCAGAGTTGCTAATCCAGACTTCCACATGAAGGCTGGAAATTGCATTTGTAATGCATTTCTCCAGGTGATGGTTGAGTATGTACAGTATCTTAAGAATCTTCATTCTGTTCATATATTTGTATGCTGTCCTCTTCTTCAGCTATCTGAAATGTTCCAGCAGTGGAATTTCCAAGTATAATTAACACCTGAAATACTAAGGCCTGCCCACGATGGATCAGATTTTAGAACCATCATGGTAAACCCAGGGTATTATATTGGAGGGGCCCAATATCCTGGTGAGGCATCCTGGATTGAATATGCAGAGAAATCCTCTGAAGAAGAATTTTGACTTGCTTTACCTAATTAATAATTTTAAGAAATAAAAATGCCTTTAGATCCTTTGTGTGATAAAATTATCTCTCTAGTAGATATGGTACTATGTCTAGAATGAGGTACATTGAGGTCAGTTAAAGTTTTCTAAGGCAAGAGTCCTTATTCCTAATTGTATAAATCTCTTATTTTGCACTAAATTTCTCTCTGATCTGTTGACTTGCCAATCTCATTATGGTTTGGTAATTTAATATGAGAACCTTCAACTTCTGTAACATCTACCTTCCTGAATGCTTAGTATTTGGGATCATTTCGGGCCTTATAAACACCATTCTTCAACTTGTTACTCTGGTTATTTTGCTCAAACTTACTTGACTTAGGCAGCTGGAAAGATTAAATATGACCATATCTTGAAGCTACAGTGGTTTGAACTGTGAGGATTTTCTGCCTTAACTTCCCCTGTGAAGTCAGGTGGTAAGATGTGTATGAGGCACAGTGGCAAGCTGTGTCTTGAGTAAGCAACTGTTTAGTTTGAATTCCTCTTTTTTAACATTGAAATAATGGAAGGGATGGAATGGCAGAGTTTTAACTTGATCTATTTAGTATAGAAAATGCAGCAAAACTGAAGAAAAAAATGCCTTCTCATCATTTAGATGCCAAATTACACCTGATAGTTCATGATGAGGGCCAGGAATGGGGGCCTGGAAATGAAAAAAAATCCACATTCTATTCATTTAATTTAATTTTACTTTGTAAACACTATAAATTACTCAGTAATCATTAAGATTTACAAGTACTTTAAAAAGTTAAAAAGCCAAAAATATTACTATTTACTTGAACTAATTATACATTAAGATTCACACTGCAGGGTCATGAAATAATTAGGTTTCATGATTCTTACCTCTCGCATCAGAGGACAGAGACTAAAAGGTACATTTTTAAGAGCATTTATCTTCCAAGATTGAGTACATCATGTTCATGAGAGTTTTGTCCACCTAAAAGCATTTTAAATTAAAGTTACTTCTAGGGTTGTCAGATTTTAGATTGCCCAATGAAGTTTAAATTTTTGATAAACACCAAATATATTTTATCATAATTATGTTCCAAATTGTACAGTTTCTATAATTAAACAATAATGCCAAAGCAATATACTGGAACTTTTGGGCTACAGTGAGGACAGTCACAGCAGGGAAATTTACAGCAGTGAATACTGATGTCGGGAACAGAGCAAGCTCTGTTAAAAAGCTTAATGTTAAACCTCAAGCCATTAGAAAAAGAAGAGCAAGTCAGGTCCAAAGCTCATATGAGGAAGAAAATAATAAAGACTAGGATAGAAATCAATGCAAAAGAGACTAAGAAAACAACAAAAAATAATCAATAAATTTAAGAGTTGGTAGTTTGAAAGACTAGATAAAATTGAGATACTTTTGGCCAACTTTATAAAAAAGGAAAGGTTCAAATCCCTACAATTGGCAATACAATGGATAAAATCATAACAGATCCTGCAGAAATCCAGATTATTAATACCTACTTTGAGAAACTACATTCCAATAAGACAGAAAATGAAGACAAAATAGACAGATTCCTAGATACATGTGAATTATCAAGGTTGAGTTAAGAAAATTTAAAAAAAAATCAAAAGAAACCAATATTATTCAGTGAAATTGAAGATGTAATTAAAATGCATTTTTTTAAATCAGGAATTGAAATTAATTCAGTATCTTATATTTTTATTGCTAATTATAGAAACTCTAATTATCCCTATTTGGATTCATGCTGTTTGAAATTTAGCAATATTTAGCTGTTGTCATTCAGCTTCAACTTACGAAAATCTTTGAGGCAAGTTATTTATTTTTTCAGAAACAGAATTATATTCTTGGAATTAAAGACATTTTAGAACCTAGGTGTGTGTGTGTGTGTGTGTGTGTGTTGAAGAAAAATTCAGGTTAGGAGCTATTGTCACATTTTGTTAAAATGGTAGTGGCAGTAATTGGGTATTTTTTAGTAGACCTTAGCATTTATTTACTGTGTAAGGAATGATAGAACCAAAAAGATACAATCTGTTTGCTTCTTTAAATCTTTATGGTCCTGCACTACAGAAGAACTTCTCCAAGGCCTCTAGGGATTTGCTCCTTAGTCAGAGTGAAGGGCTCAGATTTCAACCCTGGAAGAGCTATGTCAGGGTTGCTGAGTGGACAACAGTATTTCCCAACCTCTAACATGCTTGGTGGCTGGAACTTGGTCTACAGTAAACAGGCCTATCCTTGAGCTTAGGACCAGGGCCTACTGTGGGCTTTGCCTCCTTTGCCCTGTCATGGTCTACTTTGCCACCTCAGGTAGGAGGCTCCCCCATCTGCTAGACCACAATATCTAGGTAGGCCTCCTGCACCACAGGCCACCCCAGAGCACTTACACAGAAGTAAGTGACTGAAGAGGGGTCTGTCTGTCCTGTCTGTCATGGAGGACAGAAGGAGCCTGGAAAGCAGGTTTCTGTGATCCCACCTGGGGGGAGGGAGGGTCACTCACACATCCTGTGGGAATTGAGGGATCACCAAGTTATCAGTGCATCAGCTTGTGAGACCAGGGTCTGCCTGAGCCACGTTTTCTGTATCTAGGACATAGTGTTTAGGAGAGTTCTATAGTTTTAAGAATATTTTCTCCAAAAAAGTTTCTAAGACGTAATTTTATTCTAAAAGTAAAGCAAAAGTCACTTTCTGTGGAGGAATTAAAGGAGCTTATAGACAATCTTAATTTGCTATTGGGTCAAAGGTCCATCCTCGTGGAGGTAAGGCACCATTTTAACTTACCTTCTGCATATGTGTGACTCTTTTGCATACTAAAATATCGCATCAGTGCATGAAGTATTTTAGTTTCATTTCATTGTGGCTCTTCTCCCCTGCTAAGGGTTGCACTTTCAATGACATATTCCAGTTCAGTTAAGATTAGCAAAGGTGCTTGGTAGAACCTCCTCGTTTTGAGATGAGTAGACATGGCACTCCATGAAAAGTTATTAAGAATCAGGCAAAGACTGAATAATCAGCTACTTGTTTTATCTGAAAAATTATATTTAAGACCATTAATTGCTATTACAGGAATCTGCTTAGCACCAGAGAGTCACTGATCCTCTTCATCTAAAGAACTACTCTTAGGGTCTACAGACAGGAGGTACATTCAGATTTCATCCCTTTAAGCTCTTTATTGTTTATTTAGAAGCTAAGTTCAGCATTTCCTTTTGTAATAAGTCTCTCTGTTCAAATTTAGGGAAATTTCACTCTAGCTAATCAGTTTGATCTATGGCAGCAATTTTGTGCCAAGAAGAGCTTAAAGACAAGAACTGAGTTGGCGTCCTGCTATTTTCAAAATATTTTGAAATAAAGTGACTCCCATTGACAGGGTCTTGCTTGAGGGTCTCTCTTCTGTATAAAGAAGGGGAGAAATCTGGGTATGAGAAATTGAGGGTAGATTTGGAATAGACTTTTGTCTTAGAGCTAGGTGATGAAATAAGAACTGTTTTATTACAATTCTTATGTAGCTGTAATAAACAGTTGAATGTTGGCATGAATGTTAGCATAACTTCAGGCACTATGTTACTGTACTTAACTGGAAGTTAGGCGCCATGTTCTAAGCAATTCTAAACTTGGAGGATTTGGATCTCAAACCATTTTACTCTGGCAATTCTGAATGTGGTGATCTTCATGCGGTAACATGTTCTACAAAATCCTAAAGCCGATCAATACATAAGTAAGTTTTTCTTGGTTATTAAAATTTCCTGGGACAGTGTATATAGTGATCACATACTGAAGTGTAGCTTTATGTATCTCATATTGGGTTGAGGAATGAGTTGGGGAATGAATGGTGCAATTTTTTCTTCGTATAACCAGTTATCATTATTTCAGACTATCAAAGTTAGTTCCGCTGTGTGGCAGTGGAGCAGCCCTAGGTTGTGTGTAAACGAGTGTGGCATCATCCAAAAGATCTTTACTCGTACTTACTGACATTTGAATTCTTTTCACACACTGTGAAAAAACAAAATTCCCCTAGTTCAAAGGCTTGGAAAGAAACTGCAATAGAGGTAAAAGGCCGGTTTTGGTTTGCAAGTTGGAGTTGACAGAGCTCTGGCAATAAAGCGAGTCAAGTTCCATAAATCTCCATTTGGTTTCTACTCACTGATGTAGCAGAGGTCTTGGTTAATGCTTGTGTCGTGTAAGTAATTTGTTAAAGGGAACTTCAGTCAGATCTGGAGCATCAGTGCCTTCTTGGGTCAGGCATCACCTCTTTAGCTCTACACTGGGCGGCAGAGAAGGAGTGTCACAGTACAGAAGACAATGAGGAAACTTGGGATGTGATCCGAGGACAAAGCATTTACAGCTGAGCAATTCTGCCTTTCCAGGAAGGGCTCTTCCAATCTCTTCTGCTTTTCAAGCTTCTTTAGTTCCTAAACCAGTTATCAGGATGTGAAGGAGTTGTCAGCATGGCTGAAGCTTTTCAATAGGTCATCTGGCAGAAGATTTCTTTACATTTGTTTTTATTGCTTTTCTGTGATTATAGGTGTTACAGACTGAATCTAGATGTCTCCCTAAAGCCCCATGCAGTCATGGGAGGGGATAGAATTTCACACTCTGGACCTAGAGTTTGTCGTTGATCCACGGTTCAATGCTAGGATTAAGGGTGCTGGGATTTAGTGGTTGCTGAATCAGTTCTCTGATTGGATTGGCACCGCCCTAGCCTTGACAGATCAGACACAGTATAAGTGACACAAAGATGCTCGTCTCTCCTCTCCATTGTGGCTTTTGCTGTCTTCGACTGCTGTGAACGGTTGCCCCTCTGCCATGTACCTTCCTGTCATGAAGCCAGCTGATTTTGGACTGGAACCTCCACACTCTGAGCTAAATAAACCTTTCCCCCTTTAGCTTTGGGTGTTGAGTATTTTGTCTGAGCAATAGGAGAAAAATAACTAAGACAAAATGGGTTCATTCAAAAAAGTTGACAAGGATTATTTGGCCATAGGTGTCTCTTTTTTGCGGGTGTCGGGGGAATCTCAAGTACAGGGGATAAATACATCCATATACTGCTCCCTGCATCTTACTCCCTACATACACTTAATTAATTAATTAATTATAATTAGAAAAATATCCCTTTTAGAATAGATCATTACAAGTAATTCTTGAATAATGATCTTTTGAAGTTACAAAGAAAAATTACCTTGCAAGTTTTCTCTAAATAGGGGCTCCCTAAGTATGTTCGAATTGAGAGTGCATTTAAAGATTAAATGTATGGCTTACCCATGTTCACTAATAATGCTCTGTGTGACCTGACATAAGTTAGTTGACCACTCTGTGCCTGAGTTGTTTTAGTGAAAAGTGGTGCTTGGGCTGTGTGAACTCAAGAGACTTCTTCTGTGCTCATGACCTACCCAGGTAAGGGGCTGCGTTAGGTGAAAGAAGGTAGGTAAGCTTTTTGAAAACATCACCAAATAGAAGAGCATATTTTTCTCAAGTGATATTGCGGATTAAACTGGGACCCTTCCAAGTCCCTAAATTGAATTTTTAAACCCCCACAGTCCCTTAGAATATAACCACATTTTGAAATAAAACTGTTGAGTTAATTAAGGTTAAATGAGGTCATAGAGGTGAAGTATGATTCATTTGACAGTGTGCAGTGTTTGTAGATAGGACGTTCAAAAAGGTGATCAAGTTAAACTGAAGTAAGTAGGGTAGGACCCAAAATTCAGTGTAACTGGTGTTTCCTAAGAAGAGAGAGGCACCAAGGATGGGCATACAGAGTAAGGCTATCTGTAATCCATGGAGAAAGGCCTGATTTGAAATGGATCCCACAGATACTTTGATGTGGGACTTTTAGCTTCCAGAGCCATGAGAAATTCTGAGAAAGTCTCCTAGCTTCTGTTATTTGGTTATATCAGTCTTAGCAAGCCAACATTCATTCCTTAATATAATGATATATGTAGGAGGAAGTATCCCTGTACTGAGGTCCTGGAGCAGAAGCAGCTGTAGGAGCATAGCTTCCCCCCACTCCTTGCCCAATCCAACCCAAAGGGGGAGATTCTGGGGGTTTGGACTAGAAAATAGAGCTGACTAATTGTGTGATCATCCTGCCGTCTTCTGCAGAAGACATCCAGTGCTATGGATAGTCATAAAATCACAATCATAATTTGTTATAAATGTATTTACCATATGTGTCTTAACAAGTATTCCTGCTGCCTCTGGCAGATATTTATTTCACACCCTTGTTGATATGAAGAAGCAGTTCCAAAAGGTTTTTTTTTTTTTTTTTTTTTTTTTTATTGTGAAGACTATAATGGAACTACACAAGGATTTCACCCAAGATTTCACTGTTTAACTTCATGGGTGAACCAACCAAGTTAACTAGACACAGATGTTTTGTTTATAACTGGAGGAATTCATGTGAGGTTCGTGATGATAGTTCCCTGTCTATAAAATGTTGATGGTTAAACAGCAATACTGTGTGAAGCACTTGGAGCTTCTGTCTTGAGAGGCAGCTCTTAAGTGTAATGGTTTAATGGTCATTTAGCACAATGGGCCTTCTGAGTATAATATCATTTGCCTGCCAGTTAAAATGAATACTTCTCAGTAGGAAGGCAAAGATCATGTCAGCATAACCTGGGTTAGGTGAAGGAGAGAGTGGAAAAGTGAATGCCAAAATAGAGAATGGGGAATATAATGTTTTAGGCCGAGGCTGTGCATAAATACGGCACAGTTAGAAACAACTAATTTTCACCACTTAGGAAAGATAGACTGCATTTGTGACAAATGGTACTTTTCATTTTTTTTAAATGTTGCTTTGTGTTTAATTTTCTATTTCTAACCTAACCATTTTCTCATTTGATTTGATAACTTTGTCTGCTATTTTATTGATACAATTAAATAAAGAAAATAAGGAAGCTCAATTTGCATACCCTGAAACTTCTTTATCAGTGTTTCCATTCTATGTGCAGCTGTGTGGAGGGGGAGGGCAGTGGATGTATCGCCTCACATTTACAATTGGTCCCCCCTGTGGCCCTTGGTGCTGCCTATCCAATTCCTCCATAATCTCAATCCCTTGGGATATCCCCTTCAATTACATTCTGTCTGGTTTTGCTTGTGGATTTCTTTTTATCCTTAACAATGAAATATAGACCAGTTTGAGTTGGTTGTCTGTCTTTCTTTCACTACTCTTACTTTGAAATTAATCTCACCCAGGCGCTTCCCTGTGTGAGCATTCACAGTTTGCAGTGCATTCCTGAAGGCTATCATAACGGCCATTATCGAATCCTTAGGATTCTGCAGGGACTGGAAAGATTCACACTTTTCTCTGGCATCAGATGCACCCTTCATCACTGACGGTGTCTGTTGGATACTTTCATTCTCCATGCCTTTCTTCCTTTGCTGTGCACCGTGCATGGTCATCTTGCTCTCTTGCTTGCTCATGCACCATATGTTCCATGGGCAGTATTGCTTGCCTGCACTTTTAGAATAAGTGTCTTGCCCTGCCAACACCCTGGGACTTACCTTTAGCCTTGCTGTTTGATTCAAGTTCCAGAGGCAGATATTCAACAGAAAGTTGGCTATTTCTAGTTCAAATTTGCCATCCCAAACCCAAGCTTGTTTTAACCTCTAAGCTTATGACTTCTTTCTTGCGAGGCTCAGGTTCTGGGATCAGCATTCTCCAGCCGTGGTCCATTAACTATGGTCTGTATGCCCAATCTGGCTTCCATCTATTTTTGTAAGTGCAAACTTTTGGAACATACCCAGGTCCATTTTTTTAAACGTGTTCTAAAAGAAGATACTCAATGACTTGCAAAGCCTAAAATACTGACTCTAAAAAAAATAATTGCAAACCCATGTTCCAAAGCCTCAGAATCATCTGACAAGCTTGTGAAAAGATGGATTACTGGGTGTTACTTCCAGATTTTAGTCAGAGATATGAGAGTTTGCATTTCATACAGGTGTGTAGATAATACTGATATAGTAACTATATTTTGAAAAGACTAATAACAGTGTTGATAGTCAAATTTTCATCCACTTTTATCTCTCTAATAGAAATTTATTCTCCCCTTCATAAATATCTGTCCTCAAAAATATACATCTTTGTACAACATGAGAAGTTCTCAGGGTCTCCTATTATCTACGCATGTGTTCCATCCAGTTGAATTTAGATATGGATCCTAAATGAAGGGTAGGAACCATGCTATTAAAATCATGAACCATTTTGCTTGGTGTCAAGGTACTTACAATATTAAGTAAATTGAGTCCTCATAATGATCTAGTGTGGTAAGATGGTTTGGGATCCCCACTATCCAGATGAGCAAACTGAATTTCCATCGTGATGTCACATATCCATAGCAGGAAGGTACAGAAATCAGAATTTGATCCAGGAAATCTGGCTCCAGAAACCACAACAGAAGGCGCCTTTCACTGCCTTCTCCTCTCCTCTGTCCCATGCTAGTTGTGTTATCTTATTACAACATTCTATTATGTACAAATGTAAACTTATATATAGCCTCCTATGCTATTTTTTCCTGTGTAACTACAAAACTGGGCCAAAGTGAATACAAACAAAAAGATGATACCTCTAAGTTAGCATACAATTAATATAAGGCATCGCTGCTGCTTTTGTGATTAGTAAATTGTCTCAAGACATCAATGGCTCTTGGTTTGCCACAGCAAGGATCTTGTGCCACCCAAGTCAGGTCCTGTCTGTCACTACATTTCTTTTGCAAGTTCCTGTGATACTTTCATTTTATTACCATTCCATGACATTTTGCTCAAACATGACACATGAATATTAAATTTACCATATCCTTACTAAACTGTTTCCAGATAATACAGTTGACCCCACACCATTGAAAAACACTGGCCTGGTTCTCACTGGGAAACTGGATTTTAAGTTTAAGTTCTGGTTAGTTGTAGATCCAAATCTGAGCAGGAGGGCAGCCCCCAGGGTGGGCCCTGATCCCTTAGCTGGATCCCAAGCACCTCACACCCTGCCCTGCCCACCACACCTCATTATATCACCTATCCCTACCTAACAACACTAGGCCACTAGAAACTCTCCTCATCACGCAGCCTTCCTCCTCCTATTCTTTGGTCAGACTCTTCCTCTGCACGATGAGCTTTCTCTGAACCAACTGCTATTCCTCCTTTTAAATCCTACTCTAGCACAGACCTCATAAACCACTACATAAATGTTTATAGGGAAGTAAGTGAATGACTCATTGTAACAAAAAGCATGAAACTATTTCTTTACATGCACCAGGGCTCAAGAAAAATTCTAATGTGCTGTGTAGTATGGGTTCATAAACAGGCTTTGTGAAGAAGGAAAAAAGGTTTATAATTATCTGTGTACCTCACAGTGTATATGTGGGTTTGTCTTCCAGACATAGTGTAGTTTTTCCCCTCCACCCTTATCGCTCTGATTTTTCCAGAGAAATTTGAGGGAGCAACATTCTCAGCGGAGGAGTGGTCAGCTTGTCACTAACCGAGCTGAATTTTGGACCAGTAGCTGCCATCTTGCATATTCAGGTCCTTAGCACTGAGATAGGTTAAAACCTAGAAGATTCCTTTGTCTACTGTGGCAAGTGGTCATTCATCCCATGGGAAGTAGACATTAGGGATGGGCTTCTAACCTATCTGAAGGAGAAACTGACTCGGTGTCCAGGCAACACACAGTGGGAGCTTAAGGTCATTTCCAGATGTGCCTGCTCCCACCTCTCTTCCACTCAAGTCCTGCCAGAGCATTAGGAATACATTAGGTGGAAAGCCCAATTTTGGAAACTCTTTTAAGAAAGCCTATAAAATAGCACAAGAGAATGGATCGTGTTAAAGGACATCTGTTGATCACCTTTGAGATTATGTCGCCAACAGCGGATTTCCAGTGATTCCCGGTCCACAAAAAGTATTACTGTGGGGTAACAGGAGCCATTGGTGTAGTCAGGATTGAAAATCATTCATCCCTCACTGAAGAAACGCCATTCTGCTTCTTTTGGTGGGTTGTCGAGAAAACTGGTTTCATATTTTATTTGTAATAACTGAAATTGCAGGAATTGCGCTGGGCCGTGTTCGTGTTCAATTTTGGCGATGCCAGTTTAATAAAACAGTGAAAAATACATGAGTTCCATGCTTTAGTCGCTTTAAGATATCACACTGTCTGGTTATAGAAACAGTTTTTTTAAAAATAAAGTAGTTGTTATTTATTTATTTATTTATTTATTTATTTATTTATTTATTTATTGGTAGCACCAGGGATCAACCTCAGGACCTTGCTCTTGCCAGGCAAGCACATATTCCACTGAGCTATCTCCCCAGTAGTTGGTTTTTATACATGACAAGAATAAAAAATATTTCTGAAACATTTCTAGAACAAATGATGCCGAACTTACTGCTTAATCCATTTGCAAACCTTATCAAAGTCTCTTAAGAAGTCAATCATTATCAAGATGCCCCATATATTAACTCCATCTGTGGCTATTTTCTAAGTTTGTGAAGCAAAAAAACGACATGCATCATATCTTCCTTTGTCCAAGACACTGAACAATTCTTAATAAAGTGCTGCTCATTTATGCACTAGCCTAGGATTGTATCTTGACATCTTGAGCTGAATGGAAATTAGTTAAAATCACTAATAGGAAGTAAAGTTTGTGTATGTAAATTTTTCAGAACACTGTGTCTGAAATTCTTGGTTTATAAATCTGGTCAACTATGGCATTTGTACAAAAGATTTTCACATTTTGACAAAAATATCAAAAAGAAAATGCAATGAGCAGCTTTTTTTTTTTTACAGTTTAAATTGTGGTTCTCACCTAATTATAAAATTTATTTGCATTAAATCAAATTATGCTTTATGATCCTTAGAAAGTTGAATCCAACACTTATTTTTTGTTGATGAAAAAATTGTTACTAGCTTGATATTGACAATGGCAAAAATTGAAAAAAAAAAAACAAAAGGAGAAAATGAATCCCTCATAACCTTAACTTTTTAAAGATCTATGAACACATTACATTATTCCAATTCTCAAATTCAATTGTGTTGTAAAATGACAGTTCTATAAGCAAAAGCATGTCTCCTGTCATTAAACATTCTTGACATGTGATTTCTAAACATCCACATAATTCATGACATATAGAAGTAGTATAGAATGTAAAACCATTTCTTTTGTTTTGTTTTTGTACTGGAAAAAGTAGGACCTTGCGCTTGCTAGGCAGGCACTGTGACACTGAGCTATATCCCCAATGCCCAAACCACTTTCTACTAATAGGCATTAGAACCATTGCAATTTTTGTGTTCGAAAAATAAGGAGTGAATGTAATTATATTTGTGTTTCTCCCTTCCTAGCAAAGCTTCTCATTCTCCTGAATGTTGTGTCACTTCTGTGGTATGAGAACTGAAACAGTATTCTGTGTAGATGTGTATTGGGCTTCTTTATCTTTTCATACTTTGTGTGGAAAATACTTATTTTGGTTTTAGTTTGCACTTACTTGGTTTTCCTGTGTGTACATAACTAGACATTCAGGGGGATTTGTTTCATCTTTTTTAATATACTTGTAATATTTATCTCTTGATTTTCAGGTTATTTCCATATCTTAAGACCAATTTCTTCCCTCCTTCCGCTTCCCTCCCCTTCCCTCCCCTCCCTTCTTCTTCCTTCCTTCCTTCCTTCCTTCCTTCCCTCCTTCCCTCCCTCCCTCCCTCCCTCCCTTTATTGTACTGGGAATTAAACTGCAAACTTTGTACTTACCAGGCTGGCATTGTTCCACTGAACTATATCCCTGGTGAAATCAATTTCTTATTAATTGACTGTTTGCAAGTATCTTCTTTGAAATATCTTGCTTACTATCTTTATGTTATATTTTTGTGAACACTGCTTATTATTTTTAAGATTTTCTACTTCTCTTAAAGCATTCTAAAATTTGTAATGAACATCTTCAAGTTTTGCCTTCTGGATCATTTATTTATAATTAATTTGTGTATTTGAGATGAGTTGAGTATTTTTCCAACAAATTTGAAAACCAAATGTTTCAGCCCTGCGTTACAATCTACCCTATGTGACTGTCCTAAATCAATTTCTATCCAGTGTGTCTTTGGGCATCTAGGTTGTATTTTTGTCTATAAGTTTGCTTTATATCAGTACTACTTTGTGTAATTAGTAGTCTTTTACATTGGTCTTGACATCTGATAGGGTAGGACTTCTGCTGTGTACTTCTTCAGGAAGAGTCCAGAGTCCCTTTTATTTCCCCTAATAATCTTCACCATCAATCTATAATTTAGGGCCAGCCAAATAATAGTGGATTAAAACACCTGCAAGCAGGTGCAGGGGTGGTGGGTTAGATCCCTGGGCTTGCTGTGCCAGCCCTGCCCCCAGTGTGCGGCGAGATAACAATTGAGAGTGGGCACTACGTGGTGCTGTGCACCTGTAATCCCAGCTCTTAGGAGGCTGTAAATAGGTGGCTCACTATGCGTCTAATATAGTAATGAGACCTGAACGCCCTGTAGACCCTTCCCTAGAAAATACAAATAAATAAATAAAATAATTATAGTTTCATGAAAAATTGCATAGGGATTTTGACTATGCATAGGTTAGTTTTGCATATATAATAATTAACATAATATAGAGCTTGTTAATCCATGAATATGGTTTTATTTTCATCTCACTTCTCAATGCATTTAAAAACGTTTTCTATCCTTCTTTGCAAAAGTCATAACTTTTGCTTGACTTTTAAATTAATATCAATGAAAGCTTTTAAATACTCTTTCTTCTGTTTGGTCACTGCACATAAATGCAGTTGGTTTTATGTCCACCAAACTTTACAAATGTATGCCAGTGCTAATAATTGTAGCTTCTTCAGGATAATACTGCCTGCAATCATTTTTCTCCTTTTTCTGTCAGGCATCCCTGTGTGCACGTACGTGTGTGAGTGTGCCTTAGGTGTGTCTTCCTGTGCTTTTACTTTTCATCTATTTACTCCACTCCCCCCCCCCCGCAACATGTCCTAGTACTCTGTATCCAGACTCAGTACACTTTCTCTAAGGGTAGGAGAGGTGAACATTCTGCTGTCAATTCTGCAATTCTAGCAAGAAAGTAGTTACAGCATAGACTCATGTAAGCAAACTCTGGAGGCATGCATGGCTATGCTGTAATTGAATTTTATGTAAAAAAAAAAAAAAAAAAAAAAAAAAAAAAAAAAAAAAAAAAAAAAAAAAAAAAAAAAAAAGGTACCTAGCTAGAATTGTCCCATAAGCCATTGCTTATTGAATGTAGCCTTAGTATGATTGTGTTGTGATTGGAAGCATCTTTTCATGAATGATTAGCTTAAAATTGGGCCTGGCATTTTTTTTAAAGCCCACTGAGCTATCTCACTGGCCCATTTATTTATTTTTCAGTTTTTATGTATTTGGTACAGGGTTTCGCTATGCAGCTTGGACTCATAGTGATCCTCCTGATTTCAGCCCCCCCCACCCCACTGGGATTATAGGTGTGGGCCACCACGCCCAAGTGGGCATTTTGTTTTCAGAAATATGTTTTAATTAATTTCTTTTGTAGCTTTGGCATTCCAAAGAAAACTTTATTTATATTTAAATTACTTATGATTATGTCTTTAATCTCTGTATCCCTGTATGTACCTCTAGTCATGTCTTCTTTTCTAAACATTATATGCTTTGCTTCTTTTGCTTTTTTGATTATTCTTTCTGAGATTTTTCCTGTACTTTTTGTCTTTTAAGAGGGCATGCGCTGCACAGATTATTTTTCTAATTCATCAATTTCTGTTCTTGTTTTTATATATTCTTTTGGTTTATCCCCCTTTCCTTAATAATCAGCTAATTATTTATCAGTCTTTTTCTCCCTAGTATATAAAGCTATACATGGTCCTGAGATAAATAACTTTGTTTTGTGTACTTTGAGATTTGGAATTGTCACTTTTATTTAGCCCTATACTATATCTATTCTGATGTCTTCTTTTGCAATTGGGATAGATACATATTAAAATATTTAAGTCTGGTTTTACGTTTTTAATGTTTCAAGGGCCAGCTAAATAATTCAGTGGATTGAAGTGTATGCAAGAAGGTGCAGAAACTAGGGGCTCCATCCCCAGACCTGCCGTGCTGGCCTTGTCCCCAGGGAATGCTGGGATTGCAATTGAGACTGGGTGTGGTTGTGTGTGCCTGTCATCCCAGCTGTTGGGAGGCTATAAACAGGTGGATCATTATGAGTCCAGTCTAGTAGTGAGACCCTGAACACCTTATAGACCCTTCCCTAAAAGAATTTTTGATACAATTTTTCTGATGCTAGGATTTAAACTTAAATGCTAAAGTAAAATTCCCAATCTTTTAAAGATAGTTTGGACAGGATCTCTAGCTTGGCCTTGAACTTCTCATCCTCCTCTCAGCTTGTCCAGTGACAAGAATTACAGGATGTGTTACCACACTCACTTTACATTTTTGTTGCTACTTAGCCTAATTATATTTTCACCAGAGCACAGAATTGTATGATCCTCTTGATTTTTTGGAAGTAATTGAAACTTGATTTATAATCCAGCATGCAGTTGTTTTATTTGGTTTTTTTTTTTTTTTTTTTTTTTTTTTTTTTTTTTTTTTTTTTTTTTTTTTTTTTTTTTTTTTTTTTTTTTTTTTTTTTTTTTTTTTTTTTTTTTTTTTTTTTTTTTTTTTTTTTTTTTTTTTTTTTTTTTGTTGTTGTTATTTTGTTTTTGTCTTTTTGAGACAGGGTCTCGCTATGCAGTTGAGGCTGGCCTTGAGCTCACTTTTGAAGCCCAGGCTGGTCTCGAACTTGCACCAATCCTCCTGCATCAGCCTCCCGAGTGCTGGGATTACAGGCGTGAGCCACCATGCCTGGCTCAGTTGTTTTATTTGTAAATATTTGTGTGAAATGTATGTGTTGTGTGCTAAAAATGTTCAAAGAAAAAAGTCTACAGATTGTGTCCCAAAATGTCCCTACTGACATTTTTTTCTACCACCGATCTATAAACTGTGAAGAAAGATTTACTAGAACTTCACATAAGAAGAGTAATTTAAAAATCTTCTTTTGATTATGTGATAATTCATTTTAAATATTTGAAAGTCCTATTCATAAGGAAATGTACTTCACAGTTTGTATTAGCTACTTGGTAGATTGTGGTATGATTCTTTCAATTGCTAATAGTGCTTGTTTTTGTAAAATCCATTAATAAATATATATATATATATATATATATATATATATATATATATAAAATGTAATTTTTATTCAAAGGAAATAGCCATTGACCACAGAAGTGCACACTATGGGGAGAAAGCCTTATTATGCAAATGGCCATACTTTCCCAACCAAACACTTCAAAAGGTGTGCTCATTGTGCTGTCTGCAGACCAAGCGGGGAGACTTGAATATCAGATACATAAATGTATCAACTATAAACTCTTGGTGCACAGGAAATCACACAAACTTGTCACAGTTCAGTGGGCAGCATTCTTTCCAGCAGAGCCCATGATGCCAATGGATCGATTATCCTTGTCTTTGGACCTTTTCAGCAGGATGCAGACTGTTTTTTGTTCTAGAATGGTGGAAATCTAATGTTTCATAGGCAAAAAAAAAATGTTTTCTGAATAGTATGCCAGGTTTTACTCTGTAGATTAATTTAGAATTAATTTACCTTTATGATAAATGGATACTTTATATAAATTTGAAATTGGACAATTGGATCCAGAAGGGCACATTACATTCAGAGACTATTGCATGTGTAAAGAAGGACTACAGACATGAGATACAATCAGCCCTTTCTGTGATACCCTTAATTACTTTGCTCCACAATTTTTCTCTTCTCTTCTCTTCTCTTCTCTTCTCTTCTCTTCTCTTCTCTTCTCTTCTCTTCTCTTCTCTTCTCTTCTCTTCTCTTCTCTTCTCTTCTCTTTTCTTCTCTCTCCTCTCCTCTCCTCTCCTCTCCTCTCCTCTCCTCTTCTCTCCTCTTCTCTCCTCTTCTCTCCTCTTCTCTTTTATTCTGGGAATTGGACTCACAACCTCAGGCTTGCCAGGCAGGTGCTATGCTGCTGAGTTATATACCCAGCCTTTGCTCCACAAATTTTAAGAGATTATGGTTTTAATTTTGAGGAGTGAACTCTCAGAGTACTAATGTTCAAGATGGTGGTTGTAGTCTCTACTTTACATTGTTGTGAGTTCTGAAACCCCTGACTGACTCTCAGTTAATTATCTCTTGTAAATTATTCTGAGAAGAAACATTCACATACCACATTCTCCTCATGCAAAAGCTGCAAGTGTCCTGGAGAGATTTCTGAACACAAGGGCCATAGGACAGGATTGGGCCATTATCCTCAAACAGGACTTGCCAATATTCAGGAGATTCATGCTTTCAAAGTGTTGACAGGGACATGATGGAGCAGAAGTGGGTAGCCCCTCCCTTTAAACCAAATATTTCTGTGGAGTTGGGTTTGGACAATTTTAATCCTCAGTTTACTAAGGAACCTGTCCAGCTCACCCCAGTCAATGATGACATTATGAGGAGCAGTGGCGGATATAAATTTGTGTGGTTACAGTACACCATTCCTCTTTTGATGTCTGCAGAACTGTGTGTCTGATCTTCATTTTCCAACTGTGCATTCTGTTTATTTGCCTTTAAATGCAAGGAAAAACTAGCCTGGATAGAATTAATCATTTCATGCTTGCTATATATAAAAATTACTCAGTATCATCTATTATAGATTAAAAGAACCAAGTATTATATTTAAATGTAACTACAAGAAAGAAATTAAAATCTAATTTACACTGACCTGCTGAGTGGCAAAGCTACCATTTTTGTGCAAAAGAAATATTACTACTTTAAGAAAAATTGTTACATTAAGGCACAAAGTAGACTTACATCATAAGCCTCTCATAATTTTTGTCATCCTGTATTAAGTCATGTGAGTGCTGAATTTTGGAGTAAAGTAGTAATTTACAGTACAGCAACTTTTTATATTACCTGTTAGCTTTGGGGTTTATGTATTAAAATCCAGTTATTAATTTTCTCATTTCCTTAGATAATTAAATTATTGATTTTAAGGCAACAGTTGATATACTGGTAATAAAAGATGTTTCTTGGAGGGTAGTTTTTTCTCTGCCTGTGTGTGTGTGTGTGTGTGTGTGTGTGTGT
>PVJA010018651.1:0-39584 GCA_004027025.1 Myocastor coypus
ATAGGTATATAAGATTGATCAAACAACTAAACATTAACCTTTCTAAATCCACATTACTTTTTTTTTTCTTTTCCCCCTTTTTTTATTTGAAAGTTGACATATTGCATATTGTCCTCACAATCATTCTATAGAGTGCAGTGTGTGGGCATGACCCACCTCCCTATTAATGTTGCATAGAAAAAAGAAAGAAAGAAAGAAAGAAAGAAAGAAAGAAAGAAAAAACAGGAACGAATATACTTCCCTTTGGACTAAGAGGAAGCAGATACATGTACAATCAAAGGTTTTGCAATTGCAGTGTGCCACCAGTGAAGCTTGTGACGTTGGAGGCTATTGAATCTAAGCCTCCTAAAGCTCATCTCACCAATCTAGCTCTGCGTTTCATGTGTTGTAATTAAGCATTTTTTTTCTTGCTGGGTAGTCAAGGGCAAGTCGAAGCAAGACCTGTATAAAAAAACATTCATTTTTTTTAATCTTCCAGGGTCAAATCCCCTCAGGATTAAGTTTGAGACCATAGGTAGTACTTTGTAGAACTGTTGTTAGTGTCAGCCTTAAGGACGAGTCACGGCCATTGCTTGGCCATTTTGCTTTCTGTGAAAGCCTGAGAGAATGTTTTTCTCTGGGTGACTCTCCTTAAACGCACTGCAGTTCATTCATCCCTTTCCTCTGAGGTCCCATAATCTCCTTGACCAGGAAATTTGGCACACCTCAAGAAGGGCTATAAGGATAGCCAATATTTTGGCCCTAGCCCTTCAAGGTCAATAAAGACCCAGTATATAAGAGAACTTGTGCTGTAATATCTCCTTAATTCTTAGAATGCCTGTATTACCTATATTTCAAAACCAGAAAGCTAAAACTATGTCCAACAAGTACACGCTGAGGAAGTAGAGTCTTACCATAGAAGTGAATGGTAAAACATTCTTGAAATATTTGCAAAGCCCGAGGCCAAATTGAGGAAATTGTGATAAATGAGAGGTAAGAATATTCCCAGAAATATCCTGAAAAGGTTGGATTTATTGTCTATATTTGGAAAGTAGTACATTTTCACATGTGTTAAAAATAAGCCTCTAAAGAGCTCAGAGTGAGGAAAATACTGAGGTCTCGTTTAATGTATGATAAAGTGTTTTTATACTATAAATTTCATCTGACATGCTTAAGATCTGTGAATAAATAAATATGAATAGGATTATTTTGAGGAACTCCTAAGTCTATCCTTTGTTGCTGATCTATATTAACATACAACCACAAATTTTGTTTATGTGAATTGCTAGTGGTTTTGATTTGTATATACCAGGTTTAAAAAATGTTCCCAGTTTGCAAAATGTATTATTCTACTTCATAGCAGACTTAGACATTAATTCCATATATGATAGATGTTGCCTTGAATCCAATTACAAAAAAAAAAATAGTCAAGTTGCTGCATTGACAGAGTAGTATCTAGCAGGTAACCTCTAAGGAAAAGCAAAACAAAACAAACAAAAAAAAAATAGGATCCATAGAAAAATCAGGACTAAAACTCAGAGGACTGCCCATTCTTCTCTTAATCCAGATACATATTTTAAAGACTACCCTAGACTTTTTAAAAAATGCATTTACAACAGGATACAGGATGTAGAGTTACACTACATAGATCTGATTCATAGTGATTCTCCTGTTTTCAGCCTCCCAAAATGCTGGGATTACAGTTATGCACCATCATGCCCAGTCTCCATCTCCCAGCTTATTGTGCACTGGGGGTGGGGCCATCATGGCATGCCAGGACTGAGGCCAGTGTGCTCTGCCAAAGCAGGTCCTTCAGTTCACTGATCTATCAGGCTGGCCCTAAGCCCCAGATATTTTATATAGTTGATATATATTGTTGTTAATGTTAGCAGTGTGAAACCTTGACTCAGTAAAGGAACAAATTTAAACAAGCTGTTTAGAAACACTTTAATTTCTAAGATGCTTATAATCAATAAATGTTTATGACTATGATACATGTACATTACTATCTTATATCCTATAATGCTAAAACACTCTATTATGGTAAAGATAAAATCACCTGAATGAAGTAATAGCTTCAACATGATTCAACGTTAGCAAATTTGTTTTTAGTCTGATAAACAACCCATATTTCCAACTGAGTTGTAGCCTCATACCCTCAAGCCTTCTAATAACTGCAGCTTCAAATCTCTCTAAAAGCAGCCTGGTCATTCCCTACATAAAAAGTAATGAAACTGGTCTTTGTTTCTCTAGACCTTGATGTTTTGAAAAATAACTGTTTAAGAATTACAACTATAAAAAAAAAAAGAATTACAACTATAGGTAGGAGATACTAAGCATATAAAAGTTTACAATTCTATTCATCAATGTTGTCAAATAAAGATGAAAATCTAAAAGGTTCAAATTATAAATGTTCAACACATAATATCAAAATCTAGACCATGACAGATACACTAATCTAAAGATATTCACCTTTCTAAAAGCAATAGGCAAAGATGAAATATAAATGCCATTCACTATAAGAAGACATCTCTCAGACCAGATTTTTTTAAAAGTTTGGCAAACAAAAACCATAAAATATCTTTAAATTGAATGCTATAAATATAGCATGAACTCTAAAAAATAGAAAGCCCATTTTTTCCACTAATTTGGAAACTTAAATTCTACCTTTAAATTGTAAGCTCTTTTTATAATTCTTTTTTCTGTTACTATCACGCATTATAAAGATGTAACCATGGGCCAGTCAGATAGCTCAGCAGATTAAAGCACCTGCTTAGGCAGATGCGTGGTCTGGGTTCAATCCCAGGTTTGCCTTGCCAGCGCCGCCCCCTAAGCCCCAGTGACACAGCAACTGAGAGTGGGGGTAGGGGTATGTGCCTGTAATCACAGCTCTTATGAGGCTGAAAACAGTAGTATTAATGAGTCCAATCTGTGTAGTAAGGCCCTGTAGTCCCTGTACTAAATACATAAAAAATAAAATGAAGAGGTAACACTATCTCTAAAATAAATTAGGAAACCAAAGAAAACCCAAACATGTCTTGCCTCAAAGTCACTTTGCTCCCTCCTGCTACCTTGGTTTTTTTTTTGTCTTTTTGAGACAGGGTCTCGCTATGCAGTTGAGGCTGGCCTTGAGCTCACTTTTGTAGCCCAGGCTGGTCTTGAACTTGCACCAATCCTCCTGCCTCAGCTTCCAGAGTGCTGGGATTACAGGTGTGTGCCACCATGCCTGGCTCTCCTGCTACCTTGGAAGATGAACCAGTAGCAGTATCTGTTGGCAGCAGGTCTTCTCTAAAACAGTCTTATACTTGTGTCAGAGGGAGAATATTCTGACCAAAGGTTGTCTTAGTGTGTCTGTGCTAGATGTGGAAATTTTCAGTCCTAAATTATTTCCTTTTGAGGAAAGTTCAAAACCTTTATTAACAGCATTGGCTAATCTGTACTGGAAAAGACATTGAACTATAAAGCAGAATGAGCAGGCAAAGGAGGAGGAAAAGTAAAGACAACCAACTAAACCCACAAAATGAAGGAAGTTGCCACAGCAAAATCTGAAGGTACTAATTAAAATGAAAGACAGAGTGAGAAGGAGAAGTCCAATAATGGTTCAGTGATACTTTTAAAGCAAATAACCAACCTAAATAAACTCTGAAATACAACACAACTCAAATTTTACATGCTTTTTTGGGGGTCTGTAATCCTATTTCTTGACACACACATAAATGTGTCAAAAATATGTTTACTTAGAGAAGGTGACTCCAACAAAAATTTCAAAATAGTTTTCAAATAGTTTAGATTTCCCGATATATGCCTTCTAACCCAAAGTTAGAGAAGTAACACACTGTGCACTTATATGCTCACATTTGTGACTCAAGCTATTGGGCTGGAAATAAATACTAACAATCCTAAGTAAATATGGGAAGTCATTGTAGAGAAATCTAGGATTTCTCAAAAATGGTTTTAACTGGGAAGCTTCTCATCAGGATAGTGCTTTATTTTATTTTTAATCAGTTTCTGAGTATGAGCCCAAATCTCAAAAGAACCTTCAAAAACAGAGCCACTGGACCCGGAGAGATAGCTCAGTAGAATAAGTACATGCCTGGCAAGCACAGGGTCCCGAGTTCAATCCCTGTTCCTACAAAAAACAAAACAAACAAACAAAAAGACAGAGCCACTCATGTACAAAAGTATGTCAGTCAGGGGGCTGGCGAGATGGGTCAGTGGTCTAAAGTGCCTGCTTAGGCAAGCTTAGACAATGGCTGGGACCACGGTTTGATCACCAGCACCACATGGTGGGGCAGCCCCACCTCCAGGGCAAGCTGAGCTGGCCATTAAAAATAAAAAGCATGTCAGTCAGTCCAGTCAGCTGCAGAGAGGGACCATGTACATAATGGACAAAGAAAATTAAAGACCAGATGCTGAGACTCCTTCTTGTGTCCCACAGTTTGAAGTAGTGGCTGAATCTTATGTAGTTTTCTGCTTCTTGGCAGATGGCCATTCAAATACATCACATACCCCTACTGCCTTTTGTTTAAAGAACTTTGTATTGTGCAAACGCCCTTGACCTCATGCTGAGTCCAAGGAGGTAGTGTCTTGGTCCACAAAGTGGGTTGGGTGCATTTGGTACAACCAGAACATCCAAAGGTCTTGACTTGCAAGACTTTAGGACGAATGACTTTGTCCAAATGATCCTCCAGGATAGGTGCACTGAAATCTCTCTTGTATACTTCATCTTCATCCATGAAGAAAGCACCCCAGTGATAGAACTTTTGTAAAAATTTGTATTTTCCTTTAACAGCTTTGTCAATAATTACTTTGCCATTTACCCGAAGCTCAGCTCTCCTCTCTTCCTCGGTGAGTTTTCTCATGCATTCAATTTCTGTGTTCTCTTTCTTTTCAAGCACTTCTTGGTCTTCTCCATCTCTCTTGATTCCCTTGAGCTCTCGAACCGTCCATGCTTCATACTCCTCCTCATCGTTTTCATCATCAGTATTGCGAGCATCCAGTGCAGCCAGTGACCACTTTTTCTCCTCCACCTCTTTTTCGGTCTCCTCTTCTACAGTCCTAAGTGTGTGCTTGTGCCTCTCCTCAGCCATGTGTCTGGCTTCCTGCTCTAGCTCCTTCTCCTTCAGTGCTTCAGCCTCACATTCCTGAACAGTCACTTGGTCCTTCTTGCAGACAAAGACTGGCTTAAGGCAAGGTTCCTTCTCATCTTCATTGTCTGTGTACTCTGCATACTCGCACTCTGATTATGACTCTTCTCAAGAACATCCTTCATAATTTCACCTCCATGACTTCCATCTCTTCATTTTGTATTTCCTGAGCTCACTCACACATCATGCCATGGCACTCTATTTCCTCATCATCAATCACCTCTTCTTCACTGCTATCTTCTTGTTCCACATGCCAAGCACTTCCTCCTCCTTCCGAGTCACTTTCTCCCACCACTTCAGATTCCACTATTTTGCAATGTCAAGCTAATCTCTCTTTTACGTCTTTGCTAACCCGATTCTGTAAGCACCACAGCAGAGGGTCGCTAGAGGAGTCTTCTTCCTCAGGCTCTGCTTCTTGTTCTTTGGCTTTCTTAATGAATTGAAATTCTTCATTTTCTTCATCTGATGACTCCATAGGAGCATGGTCTGGCCTCTTTACAGACACAAAACGTTTTATCTGTACTTTCTCCATTGAAATCTCACCTTTCTCATGCAAACTGGGATGGTCTCAGTGCTAGACTAAATAGGAGGTTGACTGTTGAGTGAGTTTGGGACAGACATGTTCACGGGAGTAGCAATGAGTCTTCAAAACTTGATGGATTCCAAATGCTACATTACAGGAAGAGGAGAAGAAAAACTCCTTTCACTCAACCTCGAATTTTATGTTCTTATTTTTTTCTTACTACTTGTTATAGGCAACTATTAGCTGTTAAATAATTTAACACAAATGGGAAAAGCAAATAAGTGGTAGCTACGGTTAGGTCTACTTGTATATGTTCTGTTCCACATTCAGTTTATTTCAAAAAGTATAATCAGAAGACAAGAGCAAAAGAAAAATGTTTATAGGAAAGGCAGTCTTGGGGAAGACTATAAAGGCAGGACACCTTAGAACATCTGGAAAGATGAAATAATCAAGAGTAACTGTAACCAATAAACATCTAATAGTATGACAATCACTTTGCTATGGAGAGATATTAAGCTATGTCCAAGGAGAGATGAAGTCTCATCAAGGTGGATTTTAACATTCTTTCAGTCATGACATCAGTGGATCAAACATTTGTGCAAGTCATGCAATAATTGGGAACTAATAAGGGGTAGTAGAATACCATGGAAATAAACCAGATTAGAAATTTGAAGATGTATGTTTTAGTTGTAAGAGTATTATAAAATAAGTGTGACTTTAGACAAATCATCCAATTTTGTTAGTTCTACCTAAAAGATTAGAGATGCTGGGCCAGTTAAGAGTGTTTAATTTCTTTATTTTTTTTCCAACTGAGTTAAGTCTTTTAATTTATTGCAGGGTTAACTATTTCCATTGTAGGTGATAAAATATGTAAGGCTCCACTTCAAATGTTAGCACTGCTATAAACATAGTCTCTTTCCCTTCTCCGCAACACAGAATTAAAACTTTGATTCTTATCTTATACTCCAGTCTCAGAAGTAGTTCCACTGTAGTAGTTATTTGAAGACAGTCTTATGCTTTTTAGCAGTGGTCTCTGACCAGGTTCTATCTTCTCCATGAATAGTACAATGGACTTAGTTTAGAAATGTATTAAACTAAGAGGCATTCTCTCAAATGAGTTTAAATGCACCTTATTTTTAGACAACCTATATGACATGTTTTTTTTCCTAAAAAACGATGCCTCTACTCCAACTAAATCATGGTCAAATTAAATGAAGCATTCAAGATAACATCAGTCCCATTTGTCTAAAATCCTGGTGTTGTGTAGATGACAAGCAGCAGCCAATTATGACAAATGATAGATCCAAGGTTACCATTGAATCCATTAACATTTTTTGATTTCTCAAATATCTTTAAAGAAAATCATAAATGGGGTCACACTATTCTCACAGTAGTCCAGGAGAATAACCATGCCATCTGGATTCATGTTTGTACCAATAAAAAACTAATAGTTTTTGAAATCAGCAAGGATGTGATTGATTTGCTCTGCAGCCCTCGTTATAAATGGTTTTACTCTTTCTGGTCTTTATTCTTCAAGTTTGCCTTTGATTGATTTCATATTATCTTTGACATACTTCTTGTAGGCCTCTTTTGTGAAGCTGGTTTCCTGCAAGTGATGGTTCATTACAATATGTACACCAGTGACTACTGTGCTTTCAGTGCCTTCGCCCTCTGGGCCTTCAGCGGAGGCCTTGCCACCAATGAGTGAGTTGTCAATGTTACCCTCTGTTCTACTGACCATCTTGCCCTCCACCTCCAGGCACAGCCTGTCCGCGATCTCTCGGATTTTGTAAATTTCAAAAAAACATCTTGTGGCTGATGAGGTTCCGGTAGATAATCATGATGGTAGCTGAGGGAGACAGTGACTACACAAGCTTAGCAGGAACTGGGAGCACCATGCAGCTGTGATAGCACTTGGAAGGAGGGGGGATCAGGTGGAAAAGATAATTTCTTTAAAACAGGTAAAGATTTCCTGAAACGACGCCTCTATATGTAAGAGTAGAAATAAAAATCTTATGCTTGAAGTAAAGATCATTAGTTTTATATACACTCTTCTGGGCCTCCTCCTTTCCTTGAAACTATCCTTAATAGTATCTATATGGAATAGCAGCAGAATTTGAAAATCAGGGACTAGACATTTAAAGACACTTCCAGAGCTAATATCTTATAGCTAACTGTGAAACTCCTTTTGTGTACAGCTTCAAAATCTTTACTCAATACATGCCAATAAACATTTACTGAAAATGTGGCTTCAGAGAAAATATAACATTTCCACTTCTAAGAAAATTATAATTTTGTTGGAGGAAACAAAATAAAAAGGAGGATGCTTCTCAGAGAAAACTTTAAATAGCAGGGCCCTTGCCAGTCAGATGGCACATACCTGCAATCCCAGCACTTGGGAGGCTGAAGCAGGAGGATGATTGGTAGTTCAAGACCAGCCTCAGCTATAAAGTGAGCTCAAGACCAACCTCAAGTGCAGAGCAAGACCCTGTCTCAAAAACATCAAAAAAAAAAAAAAAAAAAAAAGCAGGATCCAATGCAATAGAAAGTCCACTGGTCCACTGCTTAGCTACTATTGTGTCTCAGACATCAGGGTCTAGGCAGAAGGTACTCAAGTAAATACTGAATTAAAGGAATTAGTGCTGTACTCACTGGAATTTGAAAGATAAAGAGCTTAAGGTATTCTCATATTTTATGGAATATTTTTCATATATGCACTAATTTACAAGAAAAGAAAAGAAATGTCTCCATTATTCATTCTGCTATGTACAGTTCCTTATAAATGGAAATATTTTACTAGAATAAAAAGCAAAAAAGCATATTCATTTTATTAATAGCCTCCTTATGTCAGCAAAGCAAATAAACGCAAATTTTCATCTAAATATTTGTAATATAATTTTGTGGGAAAAAATCATTAGACTCAATTTTTCATTGGCAGGAAATATTTCTTTTAATAAACTTATTTATATGGAGGTCATTAATTTGCTACACGTAAACAGGCCTCCAAAGTAGGCAAATCTAGTCACAAGTGGGCTTGTTTTTTTGTCTCCTCCTTATCTCCATTAGTAGTAGAAAGGAGGCAGGGAGATCAAGAAGGCAGTTTTCTTTTTCTCCCAAGCTTCTGTCCCAAATTCGGTCCCAAAAGATATGCTATATCTTTTTAGAGTCAAAGTCAGCTGGCAGACATTTAAGTCAAGACCGCACCAATGGAAGAGAATATGATAGGGAGCTTATTGAAGGCAGATCATTTGAGTTAAAAGCTTTGTCTGTTCAAGGAACAGTATCATTTCTGGAGGAAATCTTTCTGGAAATAGCCAGGTGGCTCTATAATTTTATGGTTCAGGTGATATCCAGTATCCACAGCAAGTGTTATTCATAACAAATATGCTCAAATCTACATTGTGTTTCCCCAGAAGGCTATTATATTTGAAAAGATATGTAGGTGAATTTAAATTCCATATTCGTTATAGTATAGTCCTAATGTTTTATTATGGTATACACACACAGTGCTGATTCTGAATATGCCTTATATACTGGCATATTTTTATCAACATCGTGGGGAAGGTATAAACAGTTTCCTTTTTTGAATATATAATACCTAATTCTTGAGTTGTTTAGAGAGATATCAACCCAACAGATAAAATGATAAATGCCTCATCCCTTTCTAGTCTTCCTCCAAAGTGCAATGTCAGTGTAGAGAAAAGATTACTTCCTCTCCTCTGCTGTAACAAGTATAGAGATCCTGGGCTATGTGGGACTACAGAGGTAGGTGAAATAAATATAAGGAAGTGTGATGAATGCTGAGAATAGATGACATCATTGCTTTCTTCTATTCATTTTAATTACTCCCAGGTAAAATTTGAATACAATTCAAGGTTTTAAACCTCATTTGGAAGACCTGGATTTAGAATTGATCTAATTATGCCAGTTGCCACATGAGTTTTAACACACTGGGCCAGGTTGGCCTAACTGTTCCTTGCTTTCTATCACTCAAGCAAAATGTAGAAATTTATGGTCAGGAGCTGTCAGTTAGTCTAAACAATTATTTATAACTTACTATATGTCAGAGAATTTTCTAGGCCCTGGGAATACAAAATGAACAAAACACAGGCCTTGTTGCTTTGGAACCCTTATACTTTGGAGGAGACACAAAGAAGAAATCCATAGAAATAAAAATATCAGAAAAAATGTTAAGTGATAAGAAGAATGAAACATTAGCTATAGTAAATGATATGAAGAAAACAGCACAGGAGAAATGTATAGACAATAGTAATGAAAGGTCACTCACTCACAAAGGGACACATTTCATGATGGCTTTGCATGAAAGGACAACTTACCTCATTTTTGTCTTTATTCAGAAATATCCAGAAGACCATTAATATTTCTGTTCTGATTCAAAGTCAAAAAAGGATCACAGAGTTGGGACATTTGAGAAATACCATCAGAAAATTCGAAGAAGTCATAATCATCCTCAAGATTATTTACTAAAAGCCAACAAAATGACTCAAGGGAGAAAAGAAAGCTGAGAGAGACATTATTGAAATATGCCATTTCAATGAACATTATGAATGAGAATCTATAGGCTCAAAAACACAATGTTGTGCCAGGCGTGGTGGTGCACGCCTGTAATCCCAGCACTCGGGAGGCTGAGGCAGGAGGATCGCTGTGAGTTGGAGACCAGCCTGGGCTACAAAAGTGAGCTCAAGGCCAGCCTGAACTGCATAGTGAGACGCTGTCTCAAAGACAAAAAAAAAAAAAACCCACAACGTTAAGGCAACATCTTACAAATGGCAAATCAGAGGGAAATAAGAACATCTCAGTTTCTACACTTAGGATACGATGCATAGTTTCACTTCTTCATATTTTTCCCATTAAGTACACCTAAAACCCCAGACATTATATGTAAAATGAGTACTATAAGATTCTTGATCTGGCCAAATATAGCTGAGTGGACTAAAGTGTCTGCTTAGGAAAGCTCAGAGAGTGGGGTTCCATCCCAAGCATGCCTTGCCAGCCTCATGCCCGGGGAGCACTAAGAGGGATGATTGAGACTGGGAAGGGTAGCATGTGCTTGGACTCTTAGTGAATCCCCTGATTTCAGCCTCCACAGTGTTGGGATTACAGATGTGCACCACCATACCCAGTATTAGTGACCAGCTCAGGGGAGCTATCTCACAAGCCCTCATACACTGTTCTTATGGATTAGAAGATTCAACGTGGCAAAAATGTCAATTTTCCCTTAAAATGACACACAGTTTAAATGCAGTGGGATTTTTTTTCTAAAGAGAATTTATCATAGAAATTAAATGCTTGGATAAATAAAATTTGTGGG
Source organism: Myocastor coypus (assembly GCA_004027025.1). Classification (NCBI taxonomy): domain Eukaryota; kingdom Metazoa; phylum Chordata; class Mammalia; order Rodentia; family Myocastoridae; genus Myocastor; species Myocastor coypus. Next base: position 10,982 of record PVJA010018651.1, read on the forward strand.
TTCTAGAGCTTGGTAAAGGGCTCTTTGACATGACAACAAAAGAAGAATAATCTATAAAAGAAAAACTCATAAATTACTGATCACTGGAATTTTTTGAAATATTGCTATTTTAAAGATTACTGAATGAAAAGATACAGAGTAGGAAAAATATACTGGCAAAATCCATACTTGACAAAGGAGGCATTTACATGGAATATACATTGAAAAAAAAAACTCTGAGCTTGACAACAAAAACACAACAGATTAGAAAAAGGTCAACGTATTCTACTTAAAGAGACACTTCACCTAAGAGTATGTACAGATGACAAATACAAAGAAGAAAAACTATTGACAAGCACTAGCTTTCAGAGAAATGCAAATTGAGTTCACAAAATTGTTCATACTAAAGGAATAAAGTAATTCCATAGTACAATGGCATGATATAGTTGACAGTAACCTAGTGTATATTTTATGAGAACTACTAGAAGAGAAGAAGCTTAAAGGCTCCAAATATAAAGAAATTAGAAGAGCATGTGCAGTGTTAATTATGCTAATTTTATCAGTACATACAATTGACATGTTGAAACATCAGGTCACATCCAGTAAATATGTACAATTATCATGTCAATCAAAATTTTCAAAGAATTTTAAAATGAAACAGGGACAATGTTAAATGCTGAAAATTGTAACAATCATGTTACTAGTAGAAATGTAAAATGGCTTAGCCACCCAAGAAAGTAGTTCTCAGTTGCATTTAAAAGAAGTGTAACAACATAGTGCCTTATCCAGAACTATGCTGTTACATTTTTTTCAAGGAAGTCATTTCATAGTAAAGAAGACCTGTATATGAGCCTGTGTTCACCGAATTCATTATTCTTTCCATTGTTTCCATCATCCTGAAGTGGCAGGCTTGCCACAATGATGGAATTGCTTTTTGAAGATTAAGCAACTGCATAATGTAAGTGGTAATTCTTTCCAGAGGCAATGTCTTCCTGGACGCTATAAATTAATGCGTGATATATGGCTATTATTTCTACAATAGCCAGAATTCAGGGATTGAAGCATAATAATTGGGGAGTAGCTTGGTTGGTTATTACCCCCCAGAAATCTACAAGTAATTTGTTTTCTGTGGGTCATGAACCCTTTGATGTTGGCTACTTTGGAAGTCCTAGTTCCAAAAGGAATTAAGGTTATATGCTGTAAAATACTCCTTAAGACACACTCGATCCCAGACTGTTACACCGGTCTTGAAAATGTTTAAGCTATTTAAGTCACATAGGACATGTTTTTTCAGGAAAGACAGTACATAAAATATTAAGACGTACTTATCACTACGTTAACAAGAAAATAGACACATTAAAATTCATGAGTTAAGATAAAGTATTGCGAGTGAGCAGTGTGCACATGTAGGTGGGGACATTTGCCTGTCTGCACCTACTGGATTCCTGTCTACCCAGACCCCAGTGACTAGCATGTGTGTGTAGGTAGGAATGTTTGCCTGCTAATGCCCACAGAGCCCAGCAACCAGCATGCACATGCAGGTAGGGACGCTTGCCTGAAAACTGTGAGCAGAACTTCCCCCTTGGAACTGAGACCCGGTACCTCCTGTGGAACCCTGAAGAAAAACTCCCTGCAGAGAGCCTGGATCCAGACCCACTCAGCTAATCAAGGAGGTAAACATCTTGTGAGAGGAACACAGTGGGTTCACTTTCACGGCAACAGCAGCAAGTTGCTGAGCAAGCCAGACACATGGGGACAAGTTTGAACTGGGAGATCTGGACCTGAACTTCAGTAGGAGCTAATGACATATTTGTACCATCAGAAGACAGTGCTATATAAAATGACAAAGGAGAAAGATGCAATCTCAAGATGCGAGCCCACCCAGAACAAGGGCAGGAGACACTAGCATAGAAGAAAATGGGAATCACAAAGCTGAAATCTCTGAATTAATAGCATCTGAAGTAAAGAAACAACTGCAGAAAAGTACAGAGAAAATCAGATCAGAAATAACCTTTGTGGGCCGGGGAGATAGCTCCATAGCACAAGTGTCTGCCTGGCAAGTGCAAGATCGTAAGTTTCAACCTTGGTCCACAAACAAATAGAAAATAAAAACCTCTGAAGAACCAACCTCATCATCCTCAGCCCCATCCACCCCGGCACCTATGAGCCAGGCCAAAGTGACTTCCTGCCCAACAGACCTACCTCTTCATCCTCTGCCCCACCTGCAGCGACACCACCACACCATGCTAGAATGACGACTTCCTGCTCCACGCATCCTGACAGACCTTCCTCCACATCCTCGGCCCCATCTGCCCCAGCAAGTTTTTGGTAAGCAAGAGAGAATTCCTGCTCCATACAGCCTGCCAGACTGACCTCTTCATCTTCTGACCCCATCTGTCCCAGGTATGTCAAAAGGAGGTAATCAGACAGAACTGAAGTGCACTAAATTAAATACAAACTTCCAATTCAATACACAGACATAGGATTGCTCTTATTGTGTAAAATACAAACTCATTAGTTACAAGAGCTTGTCTACTGCTAAATATTACTACCCACTATTAGTGTTACTAACTGTAGTTCTGTAAATACAAGACTATAACTGCCTTTAACATATAATCTCTTTTGGTTAAGAATTATTCTAAAGGTATAATAGTACCAAGCTCTGCACCAAGGGTCAGAGGACAGTGCCCCACACAGTAAGAGAGAGAAGGAGCAAAATGCAATCTCAGGCCTGGAGTCAACTCAGAACAAATACAGGAGACATTAACATAGAAGAAAAATGGGAATCACACAGCTAAAATATCTGAATTAATAGCATCTGAAGTAAAGAAACAACTGTAGAAAGGTATAGAGGAAATCAGATCAGAAATAATCTCTGAAGGAAAAAACAAAAGAAAACTCTGAATTAATAGCATCTGAAGTAAAGAAACAACTGCAGAATAGTACAGAAGAAATCAAATAAAAATAATATTTGAAGTAAAAAAAAATCTCTAAATTAATAGGGTCTGGAGTAAGACAACTGAAGGAGTGTAGAGGGGAAATCAGATCAGAAATAATTTCTGAAGCAAAAAAAGAAAGTACAACCATAATGAAAGAATTAATAACAGATTCTGAAGACACTGATAAAAAAAAATTAGAGGGGATTAGAAAAAGGATGGACTTCCTGAATGAGCAATATAGGAAAGAAACAGATCCCATGAAGCAGACTGAAAGAGATACACAGGAACCTAAAACTTCAGTGGCAAGCTGGCAAAGCTGTCTGACTGAAATAGAAGAAAATGTTGCAGCTAGTGAAAAGTTAAAAGTGGATAAGGAAGTGAAAAACAGCAATATGCTGTGCACAAGAAACACATCTAACTCATGAAGAAATTCATAGGCTGAAATTCAAAGGATGTAAGACAATACTACACACTCCAGCACCTCAGAAAAAAGCAGGGATAGCAATCCTGTTTCCAGGTAACTGGAGCTTTAAACCAAGATTGATCAAACAAAATAAAGAAGGCTACTACATAATATAATGCTACTACACAACCTACCGGAATTCAGAGGATGCAATAAAAGCAGTTCTTAGATGGAAATTTATAGCTCTGAACTCACACATTAAGAAAACAAAATGGCAAAAATACTCTGCTTCAATATACACACATCTATAAATGTAATATACTGTATCAATAGAGCCAAATTCAAAAACTGCATGATCATCTCAATTGATGCAGAAAAGACCTTTGCCAAAGTCTAACACTCATTCATGTTCAAAGTCCTACAGAAAATTGGAATCGACAGCCTCTGCCTCAATTTGATTAAATCCATCTATGACAACCTAACAGCTAACATAATTCTAAATGGGGAAAAACTGAAGTCTTTTACTCTCAAGTCTGATAAAAGACAAGCATGACCTCTATGACCACTCTGATTCAATACAGTTCTGGAATCATTAGCTAGAGCCATTAGATAAGAAAGAGAAATAAAAGGAGTAAGAATAACTAAAGAAGAACTTAAACTACCATTATTTGCAAATGACATGATAGTCTACTTGGAAGACCCAAAAACTCCACCAAAAAGTTACTAGGATTAATACACAAATTCAGTAGTATAGCAGGGTACAGAGTCAATACTGAAAAGTCAATAGCATTTCTCTACAGAGATAAAAAACACACTGAGAGAAATTAGAGAAACAATACCTTTTAAAACAGCATGGAAAATGAAATACTTAGGAATTAATCTAACTAAAGAAGCAAAAGATCTATTCAATGAAAACTACAGTACTCTGAAAAAAGAGATCCTGGAGGATTTTAAAAAGTGGAAAGCTATTCCCTGCTCCTGGATAGGAAGAACCAACATTATGAAGATGGCCATACTCTCAAAATTGTTATACAGATTTAATGTAATCCCTATGAAAAAAAATATCAACATACCTTACAGACATGGAGAAATCATTCCTAAATTTGTTTGGAAACAGAAAAGACCTAGAATAGCAAAGACAACCCTGAGGCAAACTTACAGATTAGTATGCTGAGCTTTAAAAGGCTCAACAGCTTCCACCATTGTCAGTTCTGCTGATAACCCACTACTATTATGGAATACTGGGCTACACATACAACTACTTTCTCTTACTTGAATGAGAAGAAATATTTGTACCAATAGTGTTTGGAAGAGTTACGTCTGTGTCTTGTACTCTCAACAACTATTATGAAGACAACATTATACATTGTATTGATTATTGTGGCTGCCCTTCTGATGTGTTTTTCAACTGCCTCATTGCTATTGCTGTCTTGAAATTAATAAAATAAAAAAATAAATAAAAAAGAATCACAAAAACTAGAAACAAAATTACATACATACATGGATACAAAAACAGATGGACACAAATTCACTCCTGTGTGTATCTGATTGTGTGTTCATGTTTATATGTATCTATATTATAGCGCTCAGGATTTTTTTTTCTTGTATTTGGTTGTTAAAGGGTCTCCCTTTGCACCTCAGACTTGTGATCATCCTTCTTTCAGCCTCTCCAGCACTGGGATTACAGGTATGCAACACTATGCCTGGACTCGGATTGGCTCATCCCACCCTGGGGGCAAGATTGGCTCATGTGGTGCTGGGGATTGAACTGCCGTCCCTGTGCTTTTCTTTTTTTTTTTTTTTTTAATGGTGTCTTCATTTATTTTTTAATTAATTTATTTAATTTTAATTTTTGTTACTTTTAATGAGATAACAATGAGAGTTTCAAAACATGTTAGTAGCACATTTGCAATAGTTGAGACACTGTATATTGTTGTCCTCACAAATGTTATACAGAGCACAGGGTGCAGACATGACAAATTTTCTAATCGATATTGGTTCCAAAGGAAAAAAAAAAAGAAGAGAAGAAAAAGTTTTCATCTCTTTGAACTAGGAGGAAGTAGTTGTATACATAGTCCAATGTTTCATAATTTTTAAGCTTGCCTAAGCATGAGCTTTAGTCAGCTCAATTATCTTGCCAATCTCTACAGTACTCAGTTTTATCTTTTAATTGTATAGAATGCCAGTATCTCTAACATGTACTTCTGTTGGTATGTTAAATTAAAATTTATAAATTATTAATTATAATTCCAATTAAATTATATTTACAGCAAACCAAATTTCAAGTATTTTGCTTATAATTTACTTGATGTAATTTGTGGAATTTACACAGGTTTAAAAATCCTTCTAACTGGAAAGTTTTTACTTTTGAAATCATAGTCTAGCCTGGTAAGCACAAGGGCCTGAGTTCAATCCCTAGTTCTGAAAAAAAAAGAAAGAAAAAGAAAGAAATCATAGTCTATATTTTAAATTTTAAAGCTGTCACCTTTCTACATCAATAAATATTACATTAAATCATATATATCACATATATATATATATCTTTAAAAATATAAAGTACTAAAGTAGAATACATAGTATTAAGTGGTTATAGATTTACAATACTTATTCACAATATAAACAAATAATGGAAACCAGACAAATGAGCATCAACTCGTGAATGCATAAGCTAATTATAGTTAAAACAAACTGAATATTACTTAAAGCTACAAATGAATGTATTCAATACCATAGAGTAATGAAAGAAGAAAAGGCTATTGAAAGAATCTAGACACAAGAAAGTAAATGTAGCTCTCACTTATATAAAGTTCTGTAACAGATGATATATGGTGACAAAAATGAGAATAGTGGTTGAAACTGTAAGTGAACGATGGACTGGAAAGAGACATGAAAAAAATTCTAGTGAAACGAAAATGCTTTATTTCTTCAATATGGTATCAATTGTAAGAGTGTGCATTCACTTGTCAAAAGACATTAAATGATACATGTAAGATCTATGCATATCAATATATAAATTTTATCTTAATATAAAGCATTTCTTGCAACATTATTCACAGTACTCACAACACAGAAGCAAATTAAATGTTTATAGGTGGATGTATAAAGAAATATTATATATAAATATATATGTACAATATGGATATATTAAAAATATGTGCTACATATATATGGATATACAATAAGGATCAAGAAAATGTATATTCATGTGTGTGTGAATAAATAAAATAAAACAAACATCAGTTCAAAAGAACTGACATCATACATGGGCACAGAGAACAAAGAACATTAATGGTTAAGTGAAATAAGCCAGACACAGGTCAAGTACTACATTTATGTGAAGAATCAAAAGTACAGAAAATCTTCCTCTTTTTTGTTTTGTTTTGTCAGAGATGGGTGCTCCACTGGTGTTAGAGAAGCTGTATTTGCAGAAGTCTTTAAAGGATCTTTTAATATTTCCTGACAGTGTAAATATTGTAGGCGCTTGAATTCAGCAAAATAACCCAATATAGTCAAATATAATGCTAGTGAGTTATCAGCACAACTGGCAATTGTCCAAAGTAGTGGACTTGAACCTTTTCAGCTCAATGTATTAATATAGCTTTACTTTTTATACCTCGTTGTTATTCTTTTCTGTTGGATGGTTAAGACCAAGTTAAAGCAAGATCTATATAACTAAAAATGTCCCGTAGGAGAATATAAATATACAACAGGGTAGATATTTAACTATATATATAATATATATTATATATAATATATAATATATATAATATATATAATATATAATATATATAATATATATTATATATTATATATAATATATATTATATATATATATAAAACATAGTTAGGATAGATATTTAGCTACTTTCTCTTAGCTCATTGAGAAGACTTGTACTAATATTGTTTAGACAAGATATCATGTCTGCACCTTGTCCTCTGAATAACTAGTATAAAAACAACAATATACAATGATTATTGTCACTGTCTTACTAACCTGTTCTGAAAGTTTCATTCCTAATTTTCTCTCATTAAAATGAAGAAAAAAATTAAAAGAAAAAAAGATGACAGAAAAAAGTACACAAAATAATAGAAGCAGAGAGGGAAATGGTGGTTGCTAGGGGTTGGGAGGACAAAAAAGGTAGTATCTGTCAATGCATGTGGATTTTTGGTTATACAGGATGAAGTATATCTAAAGATCTACAACATAGTAACTATAACTAACAATATTGTATTGCAAATATAATATTTTAAAAGGGATAGAACTTATGTTTTCTTGTGTAGTACATATGAACAAAAAATAAAAACAAGACGAAACTTTATGAAGTGACTGTTAAGATTTATAACATACATTGAGGTGATGGTTTAATGGAGTAAGCAGTATTTATCTTCAAATATATCAAGATTTATGAATTGTGTACAGCTTTATATGTGTCAAAATATATAAAATGTTGATTTTAAAAGGAATATTTCTTCAAATAGCTAAGTGTAACTGGAAAAGTTTTTGTATGCATTACAGAAATTTAACATTACACGTGAACAAATTCAAGTATATTTTAGATGAAATTATAGGTAATGCATTCATTATGGATGGTTTAAAGAAATTAGAATTTTTCCTCCTAGGGATACTTCTACTTATTTCTGATTATCATTAGGGAAAGAAATGATGATTTCCTCATAAAGCATTCTTCAAAAAATAATACTGGATTTACTAGATAACAGGTTTGTCTTGTCATGGGCATTTTCCGTAATGAAATAAGGCCTATCAGTAAAAAACAAGTAAGTTTTATTTTTCTAGCTTAAAATAGTAAGGTACTAAATATTCTTTAACAAAAGGTTCAGGGACTGGTAGATGATGTCAGAGAAACAAACTTGCATCTCTCTGCAGAATATATCTTACTTGGTAAAGTTATTCCATAAAGATTAATGCAGTAAACTAATATGCCCATCTCATAAAGATTGGTTTTATTATAGTAACTCAGAGGTATATTGATTACACCAAAGGAGATGATAACCAGTACTATCAAACCCATAGTATACTGTTGTTCTGCATGCTCCTCATGCCTGTAAGATAGAAATCAATTATTCTGTCTCATAATTTCCTTATAAAATTCTAAATTGAAAAATTGGAAATATTTCAAGGTCACAGAGCAAAATTTATAACCCTCTACATTGAAACAAGGAGAAAAAAGTGACCACTCATTTTTTTTTTCATTCAGCATTTATTAAGTGCTGGGTATGTGTCAGACACTTTGCTAGTTGTCAAACATTTAAAAATGGATAAAACATGATAACCATCCTCCAAGAAATAATAGCCTTAGCCTAAAATGCGAAAATCAGAAAATATAACTAGATAGTTATCAAATAGTATGGTCAGGGAACTAACTAAAACATGCACAACAGGGCCGACCAGATAGCCCAGCAGACTAAAGCATCTGTTTAGGCAGAGCAGAGGCCAGGATTTCATCCCCAGCACAACATGCCAGCCCTGCCCCCAGAGAGTGCCGAGTCCACTGAGACTGCAAATGGTGATGCACGCCTGTAATCCCACTACTTGGGAGACTGAAAACAGGAGAATTACTGGGTCTCATCTACATAGTGAGACCTTATATATCCTGTACTAAATACATAAAATAAATATATGCACAAGAAAAACTGAAGTACAGAGAAAAGATAAGGGAAAGTTTTCTGAATGAGACAGTCCTTGAAGCGAATCTTGATGAGTAGGAGTTAGACAGATGATGAGGACTCATTCAGGCATAAGGAACTACGTGAACAGAAGGAGAGGCATACAAAGACTGTGTGCATAAACGACAAATAAGAGAGGTATTTTAAGCTAAGGAGTAGCAGGACCACATCTGCATTTTAAATAGAAAAATGTGACAGTGTGGTAGATATATTAGAGAACATAGAAGAGAGGCAAGAATATCATGACATTTATGGATTAGATATGTAATGATGGTGATGCTAAACTAAGGATAAAGAAAATGGAAGAGATCATAGTCAATGGTCAATATGTTTAATTTCAAGATAGTACAATCTCTTAATTTTTACTTGTACCTCTCACTAGTCACTCCTTGACAATTTTCTTTGCTGGTTCCTCCTCTTCTCCCCAATTTTTTAAATAGTATATCAATAAAGGGCTTAGTATTTAGATCTCTTCCCTGTTTTCAAATACTTGGATGTAAATACTATCATAAGCTGAAAATTCCCGAAGTATGGTTATTCCACACTCATATGCCCACCTGCCTGATTTTCCACATAGATGGCTAATAAAGATATCAAGGCAACATTTCCAAATTGAACTCCTGCATGCCAAGCTTACTCTAGATATATTCTCTCTCATCTCCATAAAGGACATTTCTTTCTTTATGTAAAAAAACCTTTTAACTTTTCCACTTCATATCCTATGTCCAGTCTACCTGCACATCTGTTTGTTGTACCCCTGGAATATATCTTGAATCTATCCACTTCTTACCATAGAACATTGTTTCTACTCTGCTCCAAACAGCCAACACTCTTGCCTGAATTATCAGAGCAATTTATTATTTGGACAACCTGCTTCCACCTTACCCATATCCTTGTAATCTCTTTCCAAAATAGCAATAGCTTTGGCACAGCAAAGAAAGCAATCAACAAAATAAAAACACAATCTATGGAATAGAAGAAAATATGTGCAAAGCATTTATCTGAGGAAGAGTTATAATCCAAAATATAGGAAGTACTACACCTGCATGACAAAAATAAATTTTTTAAGCCAAAGTTCCTAAATTAGCATTTGTTCAAAGACTGCAATAGCTAAATGTGGTGTCAACTTGTATAAGAACTGTCCAGCTCATTGACATAGCATAGTTCCATGCATGATTAGATAAGTGAAGGTTTATTAGTGAGTGAAGACTCATCCAAAAAAACTGAAATCAGGATCTTGCAAGGATATCTACATATATAGTCATTGATGTATTATTCCCAATAGCGGTGATATGAAAATAAATAAAAAATTCATATATGGAATATATAAATATATATTATATTCATACTCCTATACAATGGAGTTATTCAGGGCTTTAAAAATAGAAAAATAAATAAGAAGTAATCAACTACTACTTATACCACATACATCACTCACATGATGAGTCAAAAGTAGTCAAAATCATAGGAGACAGTAGCATGGTGGTTGATAAGGGCTCTAAGGTGAAAAAAATGCAAACATTAGTTAAAGGGTACAAAGTTGCAGTTGCAGAGAATGAAGTTGTCATGGAGATCTGCTATACAAATAATATCTAAACAACAGTATATTATATTTCAAGAATTAGTAAGAGAGTATATTTTATTTTAAGTGTTACATGCAAAGATAACAATAAATAAGAGATCAAGAGGAAACACTTTTAAAGGAGAACACAAAATGGTAAAAAAAAGTTAGAAATATGACAGAATTTCACTAAACAAAATAGGAATTCAACAACGGCTGTTGTATTGCATATCATTTCAAATTAGTTGTTTAGATTACCAGATATAAACATGCAAAGTTAGACAAGTTATAAGAAATAAAAAGAAAAAATATGAATAACTGCTTTCAATAGAACAACAAAAATCAGCACAATTATCCAAGCTATTGTGCATATAAATATATCTTTTTCCATTCTTTAAGAGGAATTTTTTGAGACAAGCTTAATCATGATGTATATTTATCTCCAAACTCAGATAGTTGCATACAGTAAGTATGTATAGCTTCTTACATATCAACTACCTTAATAAAATGCTTTAAACAACATAGGTAGTAGTCAGCACAATACTTTTAAAGTGCAGATTTTACCATTTGTTCAAAAGCTTCTACAGACTCCACATTGCATTCAGACTAAAAGCCAATTTCATCATAGAGCAAGGCCCTGTGAGATTTGCTTCTAAGTCAATTATATCCTTCTGAATTACTTTCCCAGAATTTTACATAGTTTAGTCAAACTAGGTCCTCAAACTCAAATTCCTCAAATAATTCAAATACTCTCTTAACTGTTTGTGCTAGTTGTCTTCTCTGGTTTATCACTCTTCTCTAAGATAAAATCCAATTATACCCTTCTGAATTAATTTCCCAGGATTTTACATAATTTAGCCAGACTAGTTCTTTAAACTCAAGTTCCTCAAATATTCCAGATTCTCTCTTAACTGTTTGTGCTACTTGTCTTCTCTGATTTAACATTTTTCTCTAAGATCACTATTCTCCTCCAAACTGGTCCACGTGATTGCCTAAATAGTTTCTCAATGAAGTCATCCTAAGATCCTATTTTTTTTTATTTTTTTGTCTTTTTGAGACAGGGTCTCACTATGCAGTTGAGGCTGGTCCTGAGCTCACTTTTGTAGCCCAGGCTGGTCTCGAACTTGCATCAATCCTCCTGCCTCAGCCTCCCGAGTGCTGGGATTACAGGCGTGAGCCACGACACCCGGCTTTAAGATCCTATTTAAAATTACAATCTGAGGGTTATCCAAATAGATCAACAGATTAAAGCATCTGTAAGCAGGCACAGGGTCCAGGAGTTTGATCCCGGGCCTGCCATGCAGGTCCCACCCCTGGGGTGCCCTGATAGGGCAATTGAGACTGGATGCAGTGGTGCACATCTGTAATCCCAGCTCTTGGGAGGCTGTAAAAAGGCAGATCCCACAAGTCCAATCTAGTAGTGAGACCCTGAACACCCTGTCCCAGTAGACCCTTCCCTAAAATACAAATAATAAATAAAATAAAATTGCAATATGTGCATCACCAACATACTTAATCCCCTTTTAGCCTCCACCATATCATTAACTGGCTCTATATACGTAAGAGTATATGAATATCTATATCTATACATATATCTTCCAACTATATATAAAATCACTTAAGATTGTGTAAGCATGTGTATGTGCATTGCATTTGCTTACATTTGGTACCTTGTAGAGCAGTGGTTCTCAACCTTTCTAATGTCGTGACCCCGCAATACAGTTCCTCATGTTGTGGTGACCCCAAACCAAAAAATAATATTAGTGGCTACTTCAAAACTATAATTTTGCTACAGTTATGATTCAGAATGGCCTTAGGCAACCCCTGTGTTTTGGTCGTTTGACCCCCACTGGGGTTGAGACCCACCAGTTGAGAACCGCTGTTGTAGAGCCTAAGAAAAGGGGGAAATTTTTGTTGTTTTGCACCCAGTTGTATTTCTAGCATCCAAAACAGTGCTTGGCCTACAGTACCATTCAGTAAGTTATCTGATGAATAAATGAGTTAAGTGTGAAACAAAATCTATGGCAGATGAGAAAATAGGGAGTAGCTACTTTATATAAACCTGTGAAGTAAGAGAGCTTTAGAATAAGAACCTATATGAAGAAATGTCCAACTGACAAAAGGAAGGTCAACCACAGATTTTCCCTTATTCTGACCAATTTCTGATAAAGAGAATAAAAGTCATTAGAGATGCAAAGTTATTATCTATATCCCTGGAAAGATACAAAACAATTAGCCTCCTATTGCAAGATACATAGTACTACTCTATCCCTACAGCCTCCAAGCTCAGATACCAGGAAAGCACACATGAATGCATACACACATACACACACACACACACACACACACACACACACACACACACACACACATACACACACAGTATAGACTGCAAACTTCTACCAAGTTTAGGAGTGATCTGCATATTCAAAATAAGTGTATTTTCTCAGTCTCCACACAAATAATCAAGATTTAGAACTAAAATATCTGATCTGAACATGGTCCTAGAGTACAGAGGGATCTGTGAAATTATCAAATCCAAATTCTTTTTCATTTATCATTTTCCTTTTTGAAATCAAAGATGTGTGTATCTGTAAAGAGGAATGGGGCCCGGCGGGACGGCTCAGTGGTCTAAAGCGCCTGCTTGGGAAAACTAGGGCGGCTTCTGGGACCGCGGTTCGATCCCTGGCACCACATGCTGGGCTGGCCCTGCCCTCGGGGTGGGCTGAGCAGGCCATGAAAATGAGTGAATAAACAAACAAAGGTTCTGAAACAAGAAAAATAAATAAATAAATAAAATTTTAAAAAAAGAGGAATGATTATTTCAAAAGTGTATTCCTTTTGAAATGCACATAACAGAAATACACACTTTTATTTCCTCAATTTCAAACAGGCATCTGATTTTATCATTAATAAAGTAGTTTTCTCTTTAACCTTATTCCTTCTCTTTCTCTGTAGACAAGGACAAGGTTGTATCTTTTACTTAGAATAAATGAGATATGGTTTATGAATCTAAATGAATATGTGTAATTTCTGGATTTTGATTGAACAACCTCGGCTTTATAAATTTAGCTAACAGTTAGGTTTAAAGATCTGATGCAGGGTAGCATTTCTCTGCTTCCTATAAACTACTCTATCACCAAAAATATGTATTTCTATAATTTCAATTATTAAACTAAAATGTTAAAATAAGAAAAGAGGGAGAGATATGAAGTACAAGGAAATCTAGTATCTTTTTAAAAATTCAATTTCTTACAACTCTACATTTTCTATCTCTGCCTTCAAATACACACTGAAAGTAACATGCATGGAATATATGTTTGTATCTTATTTCATATTAAATTCTAATCATAAATACATTGAAATTAAAAGGTGATAATGGCAAATTTTTTTGCCATCTTTTGGGTGATTTTGTAATTATAGAATAAACTAAATATAAGTATCTTTTCATGTTAACCTCTTTTATTCATTTGGCTTTTCAGGTTCTTTGTGTCTGTGTTTTAATATATACAACATGACTTTAAAAACTAGGGCTAACCAAGTGTGGTGGCACATGCCTTTAGTCCCAGCACTCCTGAGGCTAAGGCAGGAGAATCACCATGAGATCAAGGCTGGCCTGGACTACAGGGTTAGTTCAAGTCCAACTTGAATTATGTGGAGAGAACTTGTCTCAAAACAGAAACAAAACAAAAAAACCCAGCCAGGTGTGGTGGTACATGCCTACAATTCCACACTTTGGGAGACTGAGGCAGAAAGATCAGTAGGAGTGTGAGCCCAGCCTGGGCTACAAAGTGAGATCAAGGCCAGCCTAAACAACATGGTGAGATCCTGCCTCAAAACAACAAAAGAATAAAATTAATTAATTAAAAATAACACAAGGCTTAGAAGTATGGTTCAGTGCTAGCCTAGTTTTACCTAGGATGAGCAATGCCCTGGTTCAATCCCTAGCCCTACAAAAACATGTTTTGTTTTGTTGTTTTAAATTTAGTATATACATGTTTAAGCTTCAGGCATTTTCTGAACTATCCATTTTAGAGAAGATTTCACTTTTCACATTCCATGAAATAGGATATGTTACTAGTTTCACTACTAAAGTCTGATCTATAGTGTCATTATTTTGTAAGGACTACAGACTAAACTTAGGATGCACTGAGATACATTCCCAGCCCTTCTTATTTTAACATAGGGTCTTGGTAAGTCATTAAATTGTCTGGGATGGGCTGAATGAAACTTATATATATCTGGCTTCATCTTTCCAGAGTGCAGGAATTACAGATGTGAGATACCACCCCCAATTTTTCTTGCCGCTTTCTACAACTACAATTGTGCACTTTGAAGATGAGACTCAGAGGAAAGGGATGAATGAACTGTGGTGCATCTAAGGAGTGTCACCCAGAGAAAAACATTCTCTCAGGCTTTCACAGAAAGCAAAATGGCCAAGCAATGGGCGTGACTCGTCCCGAAGGCTGACACTAACAACAGTTCTACAAAGTACTGCCTATGGTCCCAAACTTAATCCTGAGGGGATCTGACCCTGGAAGATACAAAAAAAAAAGAATGTTTTGTTATACAGGTCTTGCTTCAACTTGCCCTTGACCACCCAGCAGGAAAAAAAATGCTTAATTACAATGCATGAAACACAGAACTAGATTGGTGAGACGAGCTTTAGGAGGCTTAGATTCAATAGCCTCCAACATCACAAGCTTCACTGGTGGTCCACTCCAATTGCAGAACTTTTGACTGTATATGTATCTGCTTCCTCTTAGTCCAAAGAGAAGTATATTCTTTTCCTTCTTTTTTTTCCTAAGCAACATCAATAGGGAGGTGGGTCATGCCCACACACTGTACTCTGTAGAATGATTGTGAGGACAATAAGCAATATGTTAACTTTCAAAGAAAACAAAGGGGAAAAGAAAAATAATAATAATGTTGATTTAGAAGGGTTAATGTTTAATTGTTTGATCAATCTTATATACCTATACGTATTCATCTAAACTGATCTGATGATGAAAATATGTAATATAACCCGTGTTAAATTTAAACAATAAAAAATAAATAAATAAATAAAAAGATGAGATAGGCAGAAATATGCTGTGCTCTGCATTTTCTAAGCAAGTCCTCATTGATCCTTACTTCCTAATATTCACAAACTTTTCTGTAACCTTTTTCACTTGAATATGTTTGGATTTACTGATTTGTCAATTTATTGATATATTGAAAATGATGGTATATTATTTCTGAATTAAGTTCTAAAATGGCTCTGGCTTCTGACTTGGGCATTGTTTATCACTTTTTCTTGAACACTTTCTCTGGAATGGCCACTGCCCTTTCATGTGGGGAAGTCCATGTGGTAAGAGATTGAGGTCTATCAAGAAGCACAGAGTGATCTTGTGAACTTAAAAGCAGATGTCTCCACCAAATCAATCCTCCAGATGCAACCAATCCACATGAAGCTCAGCTGCAACTGCATGAGAGATCTTGAGTCACAGGTATATAGGAAAACCACTTCTAGATTTCTGACCCACAAAATCTGTAAGACAATGTTTGTTGTTTCAATGCTCTAGTTTGGAGTTAATTTGGTATAGAGCAGTTAATTAACACAAAATCCTACCTCAAAACATAGTCATTGTAATATAACTACTTTATAAAGAAAGCCATGTCAGATAACTCGCCTTCTCCAGTAAAATCACATGTTTTCCTTGAGGTTACTCACAACAAAACTGAGATCAACAAACTACTTAACTATAAAGTTGGACACAGGCTTTTAAACTCAATCAATGTACCAGTATTTGGAAAGATTGCATTTGCAGCTAAAGTTTATAGATCAATACCAAAATAAGTTTTAAAGAATCAACTTCTTAATGATGGTGAGTGAACTGTTTAAATTTTAAGGCAGTTATTCATTTTGATGGAGGATGATGTTTGAACAAGATAACACTATATATATATATATATATATATATATATATATATATATATATATAACTCAGATGAAAATTACTATGTAAAAGGATGAGAAGGCAAGGATATCAGCTGTGTTTTGATCTGCAGAGATATGCAAATAGACATATATCATCTATTTCCTCTGGCTGCATCATACGTGAGTCAGCAAGCTACATGATTCACCACATCTTCATTGTGCATTTCAATTACACAGGGCTAGCTTATAGTAATAGTGTCTGACAAACCAATAGAAAGAAGTGGTACATCCATAGGAAGCTATAGCCAAAGATATTGTACATTAAGTTACTTTTCTCAAATGTATTTCAGATTTATACAAATATCTTAGTACAAATAGGCAAGAACATCCATTTTACTTCTCTATCACCTACTATTTGAAAAATACAATTATAGTAACATCATTGAATAAAACATATAAATATCATTTGCAGACATGTTACATTAAATCTTTGTAGAATATCAAACAGCTCACTCATCCACTTGAAACTGTCTTCCATTGGCTTCTGCAATATTATTATCACATCCTAATAGCTTCCAATTGTTTATCTTTATTTGCTTGCTTCTCTTATCAAAACCTAAGAGCTATAATTATACCTTAGTTCGTAGGTGTACATTTACATAATTCCGTTCTCAAGACAAATCTCTCATTTTCTCAAATGTAATTATCATCTATCATCTAAATCGCTACCTGGTAACTTCCTATGCATACTTCATTTTGTAAAGATAATCCCACATTTTTAACAAACTAATAATTTAGTGTTTGTTACCTACTTAAGTCTCCCTATATTTTTTTTAATTTACCATCAATGGCATTACCCATCTCCCAGTCTTCTAGTCTAGTCTCATATCAGCCTGCGCTTCCTAACCAATCAGTTTTTGTTCATCATGCTACTATATCATCTCTCAAATTCATTATTTACTTTCCATTCCCACTACGACATCCTCATCACTTCATGAATGGTGGAATATGTTTGTTCTAATTGATTTCTAGTCTTTCCTTTTCCTCTATCCTTTATGCTACTTCTAGATTTTTACGAAGTATCACTTTCAAGGTATCAACATATTGAGTCATGAACCTTTAATAGATTCTCATTGCCCATAATATCTAAATCATTAACCTTGATAAGCAAGACTCTATATTCTGTTTCCAACCAATTTATCCAACAAATATCATGCTATTCACCAATGCAAACTAGTTATTCCAAAAGGAATAGTCCCCTTACTGTTCCTAAAGAACATTATACTTATCTTGGTCTCTGGGACTTGCTCATTTTGCTCATCACACTTGGTAAAAGAGTCTTTTCCACTATTTTATTCTAAAAAGATCTATATATGGTCATATCTTTCCAACAATTACATACCTTACCACTTTAGTCCATACTCTTAACTGGCTTAGTATCTACTGTTTAGGTGTACTTTTATTTCCATGTTTTGATGTTTAATTGTCTAGGTTTCATCATACAATTTTAGATTACTTAACACTGACTATTTTACCAGTTGTTTCTCCTGCTACGTTTTTTAGTACTCCAAAATAGTAGTTCAGTACTTTACAACAGTTCCAAAATTTCTTTTGTACTTTTAGTGCAGGATTTACAGGGTGTACAGGGTCTCACTACACAGATACAACACAACTTGTAGTGATTCTCCTGTTTTCAACCTCCCAATAGCTGGAATTACAGGCTCACACCACCACACCCAGTCTCAACTGCTGTCTCCGCAGACCCTGGGGTTGGAGTCAGAAGAGCAGGCCAGAGAGTGAACCCCTGGCCCCTCTATCTATCTAAGCAGGTGCTTTAATCTGCTGACCTATCTGGCCGGCCCTGGTTTCAGAATATTTTTGATAACACTTATACCATTTTTTTTTTTTGCTGCAAGAGTTTTTAAAATTATTTTTAAAATTTATTTTTATTAATATTAAGCTGAAAGAAATAGCAATGAGACAGTTTTAGAACAAGTTAGAAGGCCAGATACAATAACTAATACATTGAATATTGTTATCTTCATCGTAGTTATTTAGAGTAGAAGATGCAGATATGATTTCTTATGTAAACATCGTTAGTACAGATTTTTCTTTACATTGCACAAAGAGAAAGTAGCTGCATATATAGTCCAACAGGCCATAAGAGTAGAGAATTATCAACTAATCTGGCCTTATATAATCTGTTGATTTGAGCCTCTTAAAGCTCAGCATATTAAATGGCTTTCCTTTCTATACCCCATGGTTAGAATTTTCTGCTAGATAGTTAAAACCAAGACAAAGCAAGACATATATCTGAAAAAATATAACTTTGTATCTGACAAGGTCAGTCAGGTACCTCAGGATTTACCCTGAAACCATGCACTGAGGTTTGCAGAACTTTGTTGTTGCCAGCCATCTGGTTGAATCATGGCCATTGCTTCACTATGGGACTCAATTGTGTTATTGGCTGTTACAGTACAGGTTCTTTTCAACAGTTCTCTACCTGTGGGTCACAACCCTGGAAGGGGTAGAATGACCAAAACACAGAGGTTGCCTAAAGCCATCAGAAAATACATATATAAACCCATGCTATGCCATGGTGAAATGTTATTTATTGGAATTAGTAATAAATATTTCTCAACATATTAATTTTTGGTTTGGGGTCACCACAACATGAGAAACTATTGCAGGCTCATGGCACTAGAAAGGGTGAGAACCACTGTTTTATGTCCTGAGTACTCAATGACCTTGAAGAGCTAGAACCAAAATACTGGCTATTCTTGTAGCCCTTCATTTTCTTTATTTGGTCTACCAACTTACTTAATGATATTATTCCGTATAATATAGGCATATGAGCTTAACATCACTATCTTTCTAAATATGAAATGCTTTAGACATAACATGAAAAAGGTATTTTCCATTAATTGTTGGTAATCTAAATTTAAATCCCTATAGAATGTGAGAAAAACAATTATGCATTTTTACATAGCAATTTACGAACTTAACCATTTACAAAATTATAGCGCCACATTTCTATGGCCTTTTTTCCTCCTCTCATAGTATCTTTTATTATGTTTACTTTCCTTTATTTTTTTTTTCATTTTTAAACATTTACTTGAAAGAAAGTCCAATAATTAATATGACATTAGAAGCAGTGCATAATAAGACCAGAATGATAGGTATTCCAAGCATGGTTTTACTATCACATATTGTTATCCTCAGTGTATTTGCTTAGTTCACAGATATCAGTATATACAGTCAGTCAGGATACAAATTCTACAAATTACCTGCTAGTTTCAAAAACCTCTTGCAGATTTTTAGGACTATTATCTTAATCAGCTTTTCAATATAAATGCATAGTTTTGTCCCTATCATGTTTCCTATTTTTTTTCTGTTACCTCACTCTTCAGCATTTAGTCCTCACTTTGCATTTACCTATATTATACTTTTCCATTTTTATTTCTTCTTTTGAGCTCTTATATTTGGGAGACTACACAATATTTACACATGTAGGTCTGGGTTATTTAACTGATGAGTATATCTTCAACGTACATCCACTTATATATAAAATCTTCGAGTTCACCATTCTTTATAGCTAAAAAAATACTCCACTGTATAAAAACATCACTTCTTTTTCATTCATTCTTCAGGCAACGGGCAATTTGGTTGCTTCCAAGATGTGGCTATCACAAACTGTGCTACTATAAACATAGGTGCACAAATATCACCATGATGTGATGTTTTCAGTTCTTCTGGGAAAATTCCCAGTAGGGGGAGAGCTGGATTGAATGGGATTTCCAGTTCTATTTTTTTTAAGGAGTCTCCACACTGATTTCTATACTAGTATATTCCAACCACACAGGGTTCCTTTCCCCCCACAGCCTCTCCAAAATTTCTTGTTTGATTTTTTGATAAAGGTCATTGTTTCTGTGGTGAAATGGTATCTCAATGTTGTTTTAGTATGCATTTCACAAATGGCTAGTGATGTGGACCATTTTTTCATGTATTTATTACCTTTAGTATTTCTTCCTCTGAGAAGTGTGTATTAACTCAGATGCGCATTTCTTCATTGGCTGTTTAAATTTTGTGGCTCTAATGTTTTTTAGTACTTTATAAAATCAAGATAAAAGACTTTGGTCGAACTAATTGTCAGTTAAGATATTTTTGAAATTTGTGGTTCTTCTTTCCCTTTGATGGTAATTTCTTTTAACATGCAAAAGCTTATCAGTAAGAGCAGGTCCCAGTTCTTAATTCTTTCAAGTAATACATGTATAGCTTGATTTTTGGCCATGAACTTGTTACTTACCCAAATGTCTTCAAGATTTAATCCTACTTTCAGTTCTAGGAGATTTAGTGTTTCTGTTTTACTATTTAGGTCTTTAATCCATTTCTACTTTAGTTTACTGCATGGTAACAGACGTGGGTCAATTTTTAGTTTTTGGCATGTAGACATCCAGTTTTTCCAGCACCATTTGTTAAAGAGGCTTTCTTCCAGTGAATATGTTTGGCCCCTTTGTCAAAGATAAGGTAGCTGAGTATGTTAGCATTTGCTTCTGCATCTTCTAAACTATTCCACTAATCCTCAGGCATATTGTTTTCCCAATACCACGTTGACTTTGTCAGTGTAGCTTTGTAGTATAGTGTTAAGTGAGGAATTGTAATGCCTCCTGCCTTGTCTCTGTTTCCCATAACTGCCTTTGCTATACTAGGACTTTTCTAGTTCCAAATAAATTTTAGGAATGATTTCTCCAGGTTGGGGAGGTATGTTGGTAGTATTTTGACTGGCATTGTATTAAATTTGTATAACAATTTGGGGAATATGGCCATCTTCACAATGCTGGTTCTTCCTATCCAGAGCCAGGGAATATCTTTCCATCTTCTGAAATCCTCTATGATCTCTTTTTAATAGCACTATATTTTTCAGTGCATAGTTCTTTTACTACTTTAGTCAGATTAATTTCTAGGTATTTCATTTTCTGTAGTGCTATTGTAAAAGGTTTTGTTTCACAAACTTCCTTTTCAGTATGTTTGTTATATGTGCAGAGGAATGCTATTGACTTTTGGTGATTGACTTTGTACCCTGCTATGCTGCTGAATTTGACTATTAACTCAAGCAGCTTCTTGGAGGAGTGCTTTGGGCTTAAAAGTAGAACATCATATCATCTGTAAAAAATGGTAGTTTAACTTCATCTTTTAATATACTTATTCCTTTAATTTCTCTCTCTGGTCTAGTGGCTCTAGCTAATGATTACAGAACTATCTTGAATAGGAATGGTGACAGAGGATGTCCTTGTCTTGTACCAGATCTGAAAGTAAAAGATTTCAGTTTTTCCCTACTTAAAATAAAGTTAGCTGTTGGACTATCATAGATGGTTTTCATCAAATTGAGGTAGAGACCACCTACTTCAATTTTTGATAGGACTTTGTACATGAATGAGTGTTGGACTTGGTCAAAAGCATTTCTGCATCAATTGAGATAATGTAGTTTTTTGATTTGGCTATACTGATATAGTGTATTACGTCTATAGATTTCTGTATACTAATCCATCCTTGTACCCCTGGGACAAATCCTACCAGCTCTTGGTGTATAATCTTCTTAGTGATTTTCTGTATTCTATTTGCGAGGATTTTATTGAGGAGTTTTGTATCTATGTTCATGAGGGAGACTGGCCTATAGTTCTGTTTTTTAGTTGCATCTTTCTCTGGTTTTGGTATTGGTATAATATGTGGGTCCAGGAATGATTTTGGAAGGATTTTTCCTTTTCAATTTCATTGAAGTGTCTGAAGAGAACTGGGATATCTTCTGTAAATTTCTTGTAGAATTCAGCAGTGGATCCATCAGAACCTGGACTTTTCTTTCTCCATAGTTTTTTTTTTTATTACATTTTGAATTTCATTGGTTGTTAATGTGTTACTGAGAATTCTTATATCTTCGTGATTCAGTTTTGGTAATTTGTACCTTTCTAGGAATCTGTCCATTTCATCTATGTCTTCAGTTCTGTGAAAGAGTCTCAAAGTAGCTAACTGATCTTGTGAATCTCCAGTGTGTCTCTGGTAATTTAACCCTTTTCATTTCTTATTGCTTAAATTTGAGGGTTTCCTTTTCCTCTTTTTGATGACATTAGCTAAGGACTTATCAATTTTATTTAATTTTTCAAAGAAAAATTCTTTGATTCTTTAATTCTTTGTATTGTTTTCTTCATCTCAATTGAATCAATTTATGCTCTAATCTTTACAATTTCCTCCGATCTTTGGGCTACAGGTTTGGTTTGCTCTTCCTTTTCTAGAAGATAGAGGAACAGCATTAGGGTATGTGTTTCTTCCGTTCTGTTTTCTTAATGTGTGAGTTCACAGCTATAAATTTCGCTCTAAGAATTGCTTTTACTGCATCCCATAAATTCCAGTAAGTTGTGCATGAATTTTCATTACACTCTAGATATTAATTTCTTAATTTCATCTGTAACCCAGTGGCTGCTAAAGAGGATGCTGTTTAATTTCCACATGTTTATGGAGGTTTTGTAGTTTATTTTGTCATTTATTTCTAGTTTCATTACACTGTGGTTAGATAATACGCATGGGACCATGTCTGTTTTCTTCCATATATTTAAGCACAACCTATGGACTAGTATGTGGTCTATTTTAGAAAATCTCTCACGTGCAGCTGGAAAAAGTGTGTATTCAGCAGTGTCTGGGAGGAAGCACTCTGTATATGTCCACTAAGTACATTTGTTCCAAATATTGGTTCAGTTCTGTTATTTCTTTCCTAATTTTTTATCTGCTTGACCTACCTTTCTTGGACAAGGGGGTGTTAAGGTCTTCTGTTAGATTTGTGGCATTGGATATTATAAATTTCATGTCCATTAAGATTTCTCTTATATAGCTTATTGCTCCCATGTTGGGTACATACATATTTAAGAGTATTAGCTCTTCCTTTTGAATTTTTCACTAATCAGTGTGTGGTGGCCTTCTTTGTCTCATTTCATAATTCTTGGTTTGAAGATGACTTTGCCTGAGATTAGGATTGTTACCCCTACTTTTTTCTGAGGTACTGAGTCAAGCAGTATTGTTTTCTATCCTTTAACCTTCAGCCTATCAATTTCTCTGTGTTAAATTTGTTTTTTGTATACCACATATTATTGGGTTTTGTTTCCTAATCCAGATAAGAAAATAGATTAGAGGGTTCTGTTGGAAAGGTGCTTTTCACAAGGGTGAAATTCAGGGTGGCTTCTGCGCCTTCTAGAGTGCTATGGGCCAAATTAGAAATCCAAGTTTAAGTTCCTTGGTGGGCAAAAGATGAACTGCGCTTCCTCAGGCCCAGTCGACAAGGTGCAGCAACCACGTAGAAAACTGCCAGGAACAATTTGTACTTCCACCTTGGCTTCTTCCACTGTACCAGTCTATTTCCTTCAATTGTTGAATTAAGACTATTTGCATTGATGGTTATAATTGAGATGTATGGACATATGCTTGCCATTTTATTTACCTGCTGTTCTATACCCCTTTATCTCCTGTGCTGAATTGTTTGCCTTGCTGGGTGAATTCTTTCCATTCTCTTTTGTGGAATTCATGTCATTTTGGTCCCGCTATAGAATATCTTTTAGTAGTCTTTGTAGGGTTGGCTTTCTCATCATGAAATTCTTTAGTTGTTCTTTGTCATGGAAGTATTTCACTTCTCCCTCATATTTGAAAGAGAATTTGGCGGGGTATAGTAGTGCGGGCTGAAATTTGTTTTCATGGAAGACATGAAGCACTCTGTTCCATGCTCTTCTTGACTTCATTGTCTGTGAAGAGAAATTTATCATTATGCTGATGGGTTTTCCTTTAAATGTGATCTGTTTCTTTTTTCTAGTGGCTTTTAGTATGTGATTCTTGTGGTGCATTTCTGGAATCTTGACTACTATATGTCTGGGTGTGTTTTTAATTGGGTTGAAGTTTTTGGAGTTCTATATGCTTCAGTTATCAGATTCCAGATTGTTTCCCCATATTTTGGAAGTTTTTTGCTACTACTTCTGCCCATATTCTTCTTCTGTATTTGTACTGACTCCTTTCTTGTTGATGCCTGATAATGTCACAATGTTCCATGTTTGCATTGTCTTGCAGATATTGAATTATTTTTTCCTGGATCCTAGCTGTTTTTATGAGATCCTTTCTTACCTTTTCAGTAGCTAAAACAGTGTCTTCAAGATCTGAAACTCTATCTTTGCTTTCATTCAGACAGCTTTGCCACCTTGTCACTGAGATTTTAAGTTCCTGTCTATCTCTTTGTGTCTGGTTCATGCAATCTATTTCTTTTCCATATTGTTCATTCAAGAAGTCCAAGGTTTTTCTATTTTCCACCAATTTTTAATCAATGTGTTCTTCAGAAGCAGTTATTCTTTCATTATGGTTATCCTTTGTTTATGTCAGAAATTATTTCTGATCTGATCTCCTGTCTACCCTTCTGTTGTTGTCTCTTTACTTCAGACACTATTAATTCAGAGATTTCTTTTTTTACTTCAGAGATTATTTCTGATCTGGTATCCTCTATCACTTCCTGCAGTTGTTTCTTTACTTCAGGAAGCTATTAATTCAGAGATTTAACTGTGTAATTTCCATTTTCTTCCATGCTAGTGTCTCCTACATTTTTTCTGAGTGGACTTGGGGCCTGAGACTGCATTTTGCTCCCTCTTTTTGTCATTTTGCATAGTACTGTCCTCTCACCTTTGGTGTAGAGCTTCATGCAATTATACCTTTAGCATAATTCTTACCCAAAAAAGATCATATGGTTAAATCAGTTGTATTTTTGTATTTACAGTTACAGTTAGGAACACTAATAATGGGTAGTGATATTTAGTGGCTGACAAACTTTTGTAACTAACGAGTTTGTATTTTGCACAGTATGAGCAAACCTTATATCTGTGTAGCTAAGCAGATATTAAATCAGGAACTTATATTTCATTTAGTTCACCTAAGTTCTGACTACCTCACCTTGACATAACTGGGGTCTTATAGGCAGGCTAGTTCACATGGTTACCTGTTGCCCCTCTGTAGATCAAGAGAAATAGAGAGAAGACACTCCCACAGATCTGGGTCCAGCAAACTGTCTCAGCTTATCTGGTCCAGATCTACCAAGTTTAAAGTCATCCAGATGTGCCCAGTTTGGGTCAGTCTGCTATTTTTAGCTTCTTCCTGCTGCAGCCCATGGGAGTGAACCCCACACAGAAGCCAGGCCTGGGCTTGGTTGGGAGGAGTTAAAGGTCAGTCTGGTGGGCGACAAGGAGCAGGAAGTATCTGCCATGCACTGGTGCTGGGATGAATGGATGTGAGGAGGTGGAGGTAGGTCTGGTGGGCAGCATGGAGCTGGAAGCTTTATATCATTTTTATACCATTTTAGGGCGCTTTAAATTTTTTTACAAATATTGTGAATCCCAAAAAGACTGTATTTTGCAGCATGTAAATATTAACATTTATGATTTTAGAAACTCTAGCTATGATACTTAAGTATCTAATTATGAAAATAACAAAATGTATTGAATACATGTTAATAGATATAACAGGTTCATGAACATAACTGTATCTTCTTAAGCAAAGGGAAACCACTGGGAATATGACATTATTTTATAATGTTACAAATAACTTTTTATAGGAGACAGTTTAACAGAAACTAGAAAGTATCCGGATTTTTTTTTTTTTTTTTTTTTTTTGTATCTTAGGGAACAGCCTACAGGGTGTTTAGGGTCTTACTACTAGATCAGACGCATAGTGATGCACCACTTTACAGCCTCCCAAGAGCTGAGATTACAATGTCCTCCACTATACCCAGTCTCAATTGCCCTCTTATCATGCCCCGGGGGGCGGGTGGGGACTGGCACGGTAGGCCCAGTATTATACCACATACCTTTGCATAGCTGCATTCTTGCATCTGCTTTTCCATTCAATCTGTTATGATTTGTTTACTGAACTATAAGATAATCTAGCCTCACATAAATATGTAAGTTAGAAAATGGAAGGAACATTTAAATAATTTTTTAGATAACTGTGCCTGTTTTTTGATACACTAAAATTTGATGAGAGTTTCAGTACAATGGGGAATCTGCAACAATTTGATGAAGTTTATTGCATTAATATCATTGGTTACTTTTGCATTTTAAATAGAATTTCCCAGGCATGATTTCATATCATGTACTGATTATTTGAAAAGTATTGTTTTTTTAGATATATAGATTTTCCAAATGGGATATGTTTCATGTACAATATTTTAAGAATTGTATTAGCTTGTATTACCACTGGCCTCATCATAAGAAGTCTATATGGGGAATCTCTGATTCTCACTGTGGCATATAAAAGTGTTCCAAATTTTTAATTTGTACCTGGAGGCTCAAATTTATCACTGACAACCAATGTCAGTTGCTTTTATTAAAATGACAGGCTCACTTTATTTTTGAGAGAATAGCTGCCAAATATCTGGTAACACAGAATAACCATAGTTTCCCAGTTGTTCTTTGAAGTAAAATTGGAGTTCTATGTAACAGACTGCTAGCTTGGTTTGTAACTCATTAAAGCAAGGACTTTACTTTTAGACACCATACTTCAATATAAATCATAAGTGCTTTATTTTTACATCATACTTTGATATATAAAATACACTACAATAAACACAAGGGTCAAGAAATAATGAAATTAGTATTTGCTAAGACACAGAACATTAGTAAGTGGAAATGGTTGTTTTTTTTACTGCCAGTTGTGGTATTAAAGAATACGAATAAATTTTGGTAGCACTCCACTGATTCACGTCAAAATAACAGTTTCATCTCCAATTGCTTTTGCACATTCAGTGAAATATCAACACAGTGAAATATGCAAATAACATCTTAATAGTTATTATGAGGACCTCTGACGTTCCCTAGAAGAATTTTGCAGAGATCCAGGAAACCACACACCACACTGTTATGTATCACTACACTATAACTGAAATTGTTTCTTCCTTCAGTATTATTTCTGTTTACTTCAACAATTTCTTAGTGAGCACAGACTTCCTCTTTTAGCATGAGAAATACACTTTCTAAATGGTATTATCCACCAAAATAGTTTCAGCTACGTCTTGTAAACTCACTGTCCTAAATCTATATCTTCAGCACAAATTTATTCCCTGACTTACAGATCTATATTTCTGATATTCTATAGCTATCTTCAACTTAGCATACTCCAAACATAACTGATCTTTTCTTCAAAATTTGTTCAGATTCTTAATTCCCAGTTTAGGCTACAGGCATTTCTTTTGATCTGGTCACACAATCTAGAAATACATGGCCACCTTTAACTCTTGTCTTCTCCCTCACTCCCAAAAGAGTCAGACAGAGAACATCAATTCGTAATGCAATACAGCAGGGAGTTGCAGAGCTTAAGTCAAACTAAGTCAAACAATTCCTTGTAAAGGTATTCAAATTTTAAAACAGTATGTAGGATAATCAAAACACATTATTTGTCAGTGTATGAGACTGGGTAACTCTGAAATATTTATTGACTTTGTACATGTCTTTCCATTTTTACTCTCATTCTTATAATTTAGATCCTTCACTATAGCAGCATAGCACCAGCCTGGCAAATGCAAGGTTCTGAGTTTGATTTCCAGTTTAAAAATAGAAAAAGAAGAATGGTTAAAGAAAATGTGGTATTTTTATACAATGGAATCTACTCATCCATAAAAAATAATAAGTTTGAAGACTTCATATATAAATGGATGTATATTGAACATATACTCATTAGTGAAATAAACCAGACCTATATGTGTAAATATCGTATAGTCTCCCTAATATAAGTACTTTAAAGAAGAAAACAAGAACTTAAGGGCATAACACAGCTGAATGTGTTATGGGTTAAACAACGAAGTGACTGGAAGCAGACAAAGCAGAAAACATCAATAGCAAAACCATACACCTATGTACACAGGATGAATCAGATATTGGTCTCAAGAACGTTCAAAAGGTTCAGCATATTGATTATAGCACAATGTAACGCTAAAATTATGTTTGGAATACATGTCACTCTTGTCTTTTTGATATGTACTGCTCCTGGTGTAAACTCAGTTACTGTCATTCTCTCAAGAATAGTACTTGAAAATAAGAGACTGGGCCAAA